>JAECUM010004079.1:0-120707 GCA_016617855.1 Megalonaias nervosa | reverse complement strand
AGTTATAACTTAGAAACAATTGAGATCAACACTTAAGGGTGCTGCAGGGGCTCAGTGACTAATAAGTGGACATGATACCAGATGGATGGTGGTTCAAGTCCTACCATCTGATCTGCCTGGATTGCCTACCAAATTTCCTGAGATAATCCTAATTTGCTTTGAAAGTTCTGCCACCTTACCTTATGCTGTCTGCACTCACAAGGATCTTTACCTTTCACATTTACATTACTGTAATAAATTCTTTTTATCAAGTGCTCAATTAATCCATAAAAAAATGGTTCAGTACCTAGTCCAGCAGTGTTTTCTCCAAGATGCAAAACTACAAGAATCCCCACTAAACTGAATTAATCCGCACTTAAAAATAAGTGAGCTCATGACAACTATGCACAGTCAATTTGCCCATGACAACTATGCAGTCAATTTTGCCAATGACAACTATGCACAGTCGATTTGCCCATGATAACTATGCACAGTCAATTTACCCATGACAACCATGCACATTCGATTTTGCCCACTGACAACTAAGTACAGTTGATTTGCCACAAGCATAATGAAACTTGCAATATTCATTAATATTAGCAAAGTACAATCCAACCATGTATTAAAGCACGTGACTCAAGATAAACTGCTAGAAATAAAAGCTTACTAAGTGGCTTTTTGCAACATAACAAGAGACTCTTTTATTGATCATACCTGTAGTTATTAAAAGAATATTGTTACCAACAATATTTACTGAGGTTGTACACTGGCTGACATTCAATTTGCAGTATTCTGTGGTAGTGTGTCTGCCATTACATGTAGTTCAAATGCATACAACAGTGTGCCATCATCAAAATACACAATCATTGCCTTTGCACTAATAAGGAATATAACTGTAAGTTTTATCTTTATTCATTAAAAACCATTTATCACACATACACCTTTGTTGATAAATACTATAAGGGGACTATCCGTAGATACTATTTTTTTCATAGAAAAAACTGCTACCCTTGAAAACTGAAATTCCCCCCTTACAAAAAAATGTCACAAGGGGAATTCACCCCTCTGCATGATGTTCCTGGTGAAATCTCTACCTAGTTCAATATCAAATTTTCTGTTCTGGAAGTTTAGTAATCACTCATTATCTACCAGAGTTTACTGTAATAATTCCCATTTGTTTTTCTTTTCAAAATATTAACAGATTCAATGCCAAACTGTATTTCGTATAAAGTTTTTCACCCCAAACATTCTGTCTCTTCTCTCATTAATTCAACCTAGAAAACACATTACACTAGTGGCTGTCAGAGATTCATACCTGCCAACTAAATGAAAAATAAATCAGGCACAGTGTTTCATAAGGTGGTTTTCACTTGGTGAATGAAATCTAAGTATTGTCTTTCGAACTGGACTGAATGAACGAAAGTTTTCAGTATATTCCTTTATGTAGTGGACTTTACATTTAAACTTTTTCTTAGATGAATGTTTGTTGTCTAAAATGTTTTTTATGCAAAAATGTATCCATTATAATAAACTGAACACAGAGCAAAACTAAATACAATTCAACTTCAACAATGGTGGCTGCTGATATCTAACTACTGGTTTTGCACGAACAACAGAATTTGACCAAAATTAATTGAAAATTGCTCACTGAACTTGGAATGTGCACAACTACATTTCTGGGTATAAAAAAAACTTTTTCTGCCATGTGAATCTGGGACATTCCCGGATAAATCAGGACAGTTGTTAGGTCTGGAGACTGCACCACAACTTGGTAGGCTACTGAATGATTCGACTGCCAAAATGGCAATGAATTGCCATCTTAAAGTTTTCATCACCTCTTGTGTCCTCAGTCATTGCTAGCACAAAAAAAGATGTGGGCAGACATGCACAAATGAAAAATGGTAAGCAGATTTGTCAGTTTTTTTCCTGCCAAAGAAGCGTGGTGCACAAAAAGTAAAGATCTTGGGACACAAAATAAACAATTGCGGAAAACCCATAATCCAGTATTGAAGGTGCATTACTGGAATTTCTCAGACAATTTTCAAAGATATGGATTTCTTAGCTCTTACTTAATTTGGAATTAATTCAGAAAGAAAGAATACTGGCTTTTTAGTTATTTTAATTAAAAGCAAAAAATATGAAATATTCTTTTAAAATAATTTGTGTCTAATGGCACTGAATATATGAAATGTCTTAAAATAATGTATGATATTGAAAGCCATTTATGCCAGGATGCTTTGTCAAGTTTGGTCAAATTCTGAGAAGTAATGTTTAAAAAAAAGTCATGAAAAGGTTTTCTATTTTTAGTAAAGGTGGCTATATTTGATGGTGAATTAGCAACACTTTAACAAATTGTAAAGCCCTTCATACCAGATTATCTCATTAAAATTTGGTTAAATTCTCTTGCAGAGTTTTTTTGGAAGTCATTTAGATGTTTTTACAAATGGTGGCTGTATTTGATGGCAAATCAACATCATTTAAAAAAATGTGAAAGAACTTTACATCAGAATGCTTTGGTCAAGTTCTGTTGAGAGGTTTCTCAGAGAAAGTCATTTTAAAGGCATTCTACTTTTAGTAGCTGCTGTCATATTTGGTGACTAATTGACATCATCTGACAAAATCTGAACGGGATTCTTGTCAGGATGATTTCGTTCCAATATGGTCACCTTCTATTAAGTGATTTTTGACAAGTGGTATAAAGCAATTGTGAATGGGCTACACACAACGCACAAAGTATGACACATGATGGACAAAGTATACCATAGACTGTTGTGATTAAATCTCATGTGTCTCAAAAACTGAGTAAATTTTTCAAAAAAATTTCACTGAAAAATGCCAAATAAAATAAAAAGTTTAAATTATATATCACTGGATTTTTTAAGAGTGAGGACTTTTTTTTACAGTCAATAACTATATACAAATACACTCTACTTTCTACTTGACATTTGAAATAGAATGTGAATAGCAAATTTCAATAGTCAGTTTAAATACTGTACATTAATAATATCTAGTACTATATAGTGTCAGTCAGGTTTACTGACAGGATGCTGCAGCATTAGAAATCTAAATTAGTCAAAATATAGAATTTTTGTGTGCTTTGAGGTATTTATTATTGGGGAGTCATTCTACACATCTACACATAGAAACAATGCAAACTAGTAAAGATGAGGTAGATTTAGTTACCAGCATGGAAGGCAAGATCTGGCCGACTTGTCAAAAGATGAGTCTGCTTGGTAGTCGGATGGTCTTTAAGGCCCACCTCATGACTGTGATTGCTGTTAAGTGGTAAAAATAAAACTAATCATTATTTCTGCATTATATCTGGTTTTCTTCTGTGCAAATTTTAGCTTGTATCGATTTCTCTGATGAAAAGAGGAGGAGGACAGCCTACTAAATTTGGGAAAATGTGCATAGTGAACTTATTATCAGACAAAGGCATCTTTGGGGCATGGGCTTATCACCAAACATAGGCTTATCATCAAGCAAAGGCTTAAAATAAAACCTACATACTGGACAAGAAACCCAGACTTATCATCAGACATCAGCTTATCATCAGGCATGAATTTATTAACAGGAATGGGTTTATCAACAAGAATGGGCTTATCATCAAGCATGGGCTTTACCACCATGCAAGGATTTATCATAAAACATGTGCTTGTCATTAGATATGCAGAGATGCTCCAAGGATTTTATTGTATGGGGGGGGGGATTTCCCCCTTTGTATTAAAAATAAGGGGGAGTAGAACAAAAATGAGGGAGAGGAGGAACATAGTTCAATATTTACATAACACTTCAATATCCATCTATCTTTCTTCCTGATCCACTCTGTAAGACCCCTACTGAAATCAAAATCTTTAAAAGATGTTGCCTCTAATTGCATAAGCATTAATCTGCAGATTGTTTCTGAACGTAATCAGTTCCTTATCTGTTAATGAATACTGTTCTGTACTAAGAACTCTCGCTGTCTGAAGGGGTGTATACATAGCTAGCTTAGCCAGCTGGAACAGGTTTGAAACCTGTTCTTTATGGGGATTTTGTGTACAATTTTCCACGGCTCACAGGAATTATGTTTTGGTTACTTCTGCTCCAAAACAAGATTTTTCACTAATATAAACTCTAGCAAAGTTTAGCTTTCTTGAATTAGCATTCAAATGACTACTATGACAAACATGCCCCAGCAACCAAGTGCACACACCAGCAAGATACTTACGCTCCTCTTCCGACACTCGTATTCTCATTATTCCCACTATGAAAATGAAATCATATGGACGTTCTTTTGCGTACCAGGGCCCAGCAACGTGGAACGAATTGCCCACTGAACTTAGACACAAAGACACAGTGATCTCATTCAAGAGCGTTCTTAAAACTCACCTATTTCAACTGCAAGAACAGACTTAAAGACCTAATAATGTTTCCTTACCTTAAATATTTACAGCATGTTTTCTGTTTTCTAATTTCGTGGTGTTTGTTTTTATTTTTGTAATCATATCATTATATATGTTTTTTAAGTGTTGTCTAATGTTGTAAAGTGCTTAGAGCTTCTAAAGATTAGGCGCTATACAAAGTCCTCATTATTATTATTATTATTATTATTATTATTATAACAGATTTACCATTCCATAATGCTGTATTGAGATTTCAAGTCCATTAATGCCATAGTCTGCTTGTTCAAACACAGGTATTTTGATAAACTAAATATCTTTATTTCTTAATTTCATGTTTCGATTTTTATTTATTAAATTTATCGTTAACCTTTGTGCTAGGGCTGTATGGTTATGTAACACATGATCCTGCATGGGCTAAATTGTGACAAGAAAAGAAATGAAAAGTGCACTCTACTTTTAAATTCTCTTTATTTTAATTTGGCTTGTTAGTCAGCCTTTTCTACATTAATTTAGAAATACTGCTGAAATGAGGGGTTGACCAGCATGTCATTTGTTTTTGTCCATCCAACATGTACATCAGACTTGAAGTTTACATCATTTTGGGGTTCAAAATCATTCACTGGTATCTCCATTAACACTTTCCCAGTTCCAGTAATCTGATATTCTTCCTAACATAAAAATAAATTGCTTCCTTCACTATGATCAGCCAGCATTTCTGAATAAAATCATCGTCTAAAGATGAACCATACTGGGAATCCGCCATTTTGGGTCTTCTAGATAGCCCATATTATAAATGCATATTTTGTAAAAGTTTCTTGATGCAAGGTTCAAACTACAACAGAATGCTTATTATGGTGGCGGGGAGAGGGGGGCGAGTGGCAGTGTAGTCTAAAGCACTCACCATCTCACCGTTACGGATCACTGCGATCTCACCTCTGTCTGCGTGAGTTCAAGTCTCGGGCTCAGCCAATGTGGGTATGTCAGAAAGCTTGCCGGTAGCTTCTCGTGGGTTGGTGGTTCTTTCTGGGCCCAATGTGACAATCAAATTTAGTTTACCAACCATTTATGTCAAGCCAAAGAAACCAAATCCATAAACAGTTACAAAAAACATGAAGTGACAGGCACTACAATATTTGTACTGGCTTGACTTTTGTCACAACAAGCACTTAAAGCATGAATGGCTGAATAAAACTGCAGAGGGTATACTTCCATATGAGCAAATTCATAAAAATTTTGTGCAAATCACATGATTGCAGACCCTGGGAACATCTCTGGAGATGGGCTCATTATCATCATACTTGGACTTATCACCAGACATGGGCTTATCATTATAGATGGACTTGTCATCAGCCATGGGCTTATCACCAAGCACAGGCTTATCATCAAGCATGGATGTATCATAAAATATGTGCTTGCCATCAGACATGTGCTTGTCATCAGACATGTGCTTATCATCAGGCATAGGCTTATCAACAGGCATGGGCTTATCATCAGGCACGGGCTTATCATCAGGCATGTGCTTACCATCAGGTATGGGCTTATTATCAGGCATGTGCTTATCAACAGGCATGGGCTTATCAACAGACATGGGCTTATCATCAGGCATGTGCTTATCATCAGACATAGGCTTATCATCAGGCATGGGTTTATCAACAGGCACAGACTCAACAGGCATGGGCTCATCAACAGACATGGGCTTATCACCAGGCATGGGCTTATCATCAGACATGGGCTTATCATCAGACATGGGCTTATCAACAGGCATGTGTTTATCATCAGACACAGACTTAACATCAGGCATGCGCTTATCATCAGACATGTGCTTATCATCAGGCATGGGCTTATCATCAGACATGTGCTTATCATCAGACATAGGCTTGTCATCAGACATGGGCTTATCATCAGGTATAGGCTTATCATCAGGTATAGGCTTATCAACAAGCATGTGCTTATCATCAGGCACAGGCTTTTCATCAGGCATGGGTTTATGGGCTCATCATCAGATATGGACTTAACATCAGACATGGATTTATGGGCTTATCATCAGACACAGGCTTATCATCAGGCATGGGCTTATGGGCTCATCATCAGACATGGACTTATGGGCTTATCATCAGACATGGGCTTATCATCAGAAATGGACTTATCAAAGAAATGGCCTCATGGGCTCATCATCAGGCATGGACTTATCATCAGACATAGGCTTTCGGGTTTATCATTAGGCATGGACTTATCATCATACATGGGCTTATGGGCTTATCATCAGACATGGGCTCATCACAAAGCATCAGACATGGACTTATAATCAGATATGGGCTTATGGACTTATCATTAGACATGGGCTCATCATCAGGCATGGGCTTATCATCAGACATGGACTTATCATTAGACATGAACTTGTCATCAGACATGGACTTATCATCAGACATGGGCTAATCATCAGATATGGACTTATCATCAGACATGGACTCACTAGGCACGGGCTTGTCATGATATAAATATGGTATGTGTATTCAGCAGAGTTTTTCAAAATCACAGAATTAAATAATATCTATGTAGCAACAATTCAGCATTCCAAAATTCAGCCCTAACAGTGACAATTCTACTTAAAAGAGATAGAAGATAACAAGAATTAATAGTATGGACTTGTGCTCTATTGAACAAAATGAATTTCCAGGAATTCAAAGACAAAACCATTTCTTCTTTTTAACCACCGAGTGTTGAAACTATCTCTGATACTGTTAAGCAATAACATGATTTTCAAATTACCTGTTGCTGAAACCATATTGGATGTAAAATAAGCACCATTTTCACCAAAGGCCCAATTACACATCATTATAAGTCTTCTGGTGAAAACCCGATGTGAATATGACCATCCAATCAGAAGTAGTGATAAGAACATTTTCAAGACAGCCACCATAGTGACCTACCGCCAATGTGTGCATCTTGGATGTCACATCAGCATCATTTTAATTTAGCCCCAATTAGATAGCATAAGAAATGTTCTGGTGATAACTCTATGTCAATCAGTCTTTCCATTTAGCCCCAACTAGATAGCATAAGAAATGTTCTGGTGATAACTCTATGTCAATCAGTCTTTCTATTTAAAACAAACAACAATAAAATTTTCAAGATGGATCCAAGGTGGCCATATTGAACATCACATTGGCACCATTGTCATTAAGGACCAACTAGAAATAATAACAAGTCCTCTCATGAAAAGCCCACATCGTTATGACTTCTCATTTAGAAGCAGTGATACTTAGAGACTTAAAGACAGAAGAAATGACAGTCATATTGAATGCCAGATTGGTACCATATTCATTTTGAACCAGCTAGATATCACCAGATATCTTTTGGTGAAAACTCACTATCATTATGACCATCAATCTAGAATAATGTCATTATGACTATCTATCTAGCAATAATAAGATTTTCAAAACAGCCACTTTAGTAAATATTTCAAAGATCAGACTGGTATTATTTTCACTCGGGGTCATCTATACATCATAGTCTTCATGTGAAAACCCCATGTTGAAATATGACTATCCATTCAGGAGTAGTAGTAATAACATGATTTTCATGATGGTTGCCATGGCAGCTATTTTGGATGTAAGATCAGCACCATTTTTTCATTGATGAAGCAGACTTTATAATAAATTTTTTTGTGAAACTTTCATGATGTAACTTTCCATTCAGAGGAGTATCAGAAACAAGAGTTTAAAGATAGCTGCTGTGACAGTCAAGATGGATGTACAAGCAGGACAGTCAAGATGGATGTACAAGCAGCACCATTTTCATATAACACCAGGTAGACATCATAAGAAGTCTTCTGGTGAAAACCTGATGTTGATAGGACCTTAACTTCAGGAGAAGGTGTGATAAGATTTTAAAGATGGCTGCAACTGTGGCCATATTGGCTGCCATGCTGTATGCGCAAGTAGCACCATTATCATTTAGAATCACCTAGACATAAAATGTTTTCTAGTGAAAACTCCCTATTGAGATGATCATCCATTCAGCAGGCGTAACAATAGTAAGATTTTCAGATGGGCTCTGTGACAGTAATTGAGCAGAGAAGTCTTCTAGTGAAAACACCATGCCAATGTGACTTTCTATCCAGGAGGAACAATGGTATTAAGAACACTTCCAAGATGGAAGATGGATGCCATGGCAGCCATACTAGATGTTAGGTTGGCACCATTGCATTTAGGAGCAGCTAGACAATATAAGAATTCTTTTAGTGGAAACCCGATGTTGATATGACAATCCTTTCAGGAGGAGTAGAAACAACAAGATTTTCAAGATGTCTTGTGTGGTGACCATAACTGATGTCCAAGTCACATTGTTTTCATTTAGGACCAACTAGACCATGGGCTGAAGGTGTATGTAAAGTTTCATGGCAACTGTCCTAATACTGCATATACTGGGTTCTGAGTCCAACTGCAAACTGCACAGACCCAAATCTGCCACCACATAATGCACTGGCTGATCTGGGTCTGTGCAGTTTGTTAGACATAATCAGCAAAACAAACAACATAGACCCTGATCTGCAGGTGCATTATACTATGGCTGATAAGGATCTTTGTTGTTTGCAGTTTGACTTGACTTATAAACAAGTATAAATGGTAGTTTAGAAAGAGTAACGGTAACAAACTTGTGCTAATGGATGGGAAACAGAAAATGGATGTCAGATGATAGATGAAACATAACAGGCCTGCCTATAAGCTCTTCTGGTTTAAAACTGCTTACAGCTGTCACAATCACCCAAAGATTGATTCACTGGTCCTTCCTTCCTTCCTTCTCACAATTTAATAGTCAAGTCTTCACATGTGCACTGATTAACATAAGTATCAAAATGTAAATTCATGACTTTTTGAACTGACATCCCAAAATTTAATGACTGCTGCTATAAGCATGATATAAAGCATGTCCTGTCATATTTAAAGTGTTATGACATTTGGATGAGAAAATATATATGCAATTGGGACCAAATTAAGATGTACAAAGACACAAAGATCTGCAAGTTCATTACATCAAATAAATCTTTCAAATATTGATAAATACGATGTGAGTGGTTAAAAAAGCATGGCTTAAAGTCATGCAAAATTCAACCTATTTACCCAACAATATAATTTTTCCACTTGTTTTTGAATGGTATTCCCTAAAATTAACACACGTGCGCATCACAATTTCTGTGTTCTCCTAAACTGCTTACCTCCAGTTTTGCATAACTGCAATAAACAGTACCACAAGAAGAACTACATGTGTCACAAGATACAGGGGAAATACTACAAGCTTGGTCAACCTCTCGTAGGTATCTAATGTGAGGAAACCAAATGCATCAATGCACAGATACAGTCTTGAATCAAAATCTCTGAAAGAGAAAAAAAACTTGGATGCAAAAAGAGCTTTTGCTATGGCTTATGGCTTTTTACATAAGCCTAATTGCATTCTTTGATAATGATACAATAAACTGAAAACTATATTTTTAATAATATTTTAAAATTATCTAATTACACATAAGCATAACAGGAAAACCTGGAAAACTCAAATTTTTAAGAACAATTTTTAAAGTGAAAAAACAATTTAAGTACATATTCATTATTTTGCAGTCATATAATTTGTGAGTTTCAAAAACTAAAATTTAAAAGTGGACAAGTTGCATAATAGTATTCAATTACTACTGAATTACTGTAACTAACTTAAGTATTATTACTAATTAATTTACTAATACTGAATTACTATTACTAAATGAGTTCATATTACTGATTGATTTACTAATATTAACTGAATTACTATTACTGAATTATTATTACTAAATGAATTATTATTACTAATTAAATTATTATTAAAAAATGAATCACTATTACTGATTTACTAATACTAATGATTTACTAATACTACTGAATTACTATTACTGTCTTACTGTTAATGATTGAATTACTAACTGAATTACTATTACTTAATGAATTACATTTACTAATAGACTGACTAATATTAATCAAATTACTAACTGAATTATTACCAACTGAATTTCTAATACTAACTGAATTACTATTACTAATTGACTGACTATTACTAAGTGAATAAGCTTTACTTACTGAATCACTATTACTAGCTGAATTACTAAATGAACTATTATTACTAAAAGATTTACTATTACTAAATTAATTACTATTACTAACTGAATAGTAATTGAATTACTATTACTAAATGAATTACTGTTACCAGTTAATTTACTATTACTAATTACAATCAATGGAGTAGAACTGATCTTTAGAACATATACACAATACATTTACCTTGCTTGACCAATTCCAAACTTGTTTAGTATGAATTTAAATATGTGTTCATCAGCTTCAACATTTATAAGAATCTGAAAATTGAAAACAAGATGCACGCTAATCTATGTAACACAATCACAATGATTTTGCATGGGGTTTTTCTAAAAATTGCCTGTAAGATTTGTTTGCCAGCTTTTCATTTTTACCATAAATTTAAGTTAAATCTAAACATGATCTCTGAAGGAATGCATATTAAAATCAGAATCAGACTTTACATATTTGTTGCTTACATAAATATGATATACAAACAAGAAGAAAGTTACTTTACATCTGTGTGCTTAATACATATTACTACAAGCCCTTGCCAAGTGTGCTAATCAAGCAGCTTTCTCACTATGAATGTTAGCATGGCTGCACCAAATGATTTCTAAAGAAAATATAAAGTACAGTTATAAACACTTATTACCTCAGAAAGAGAATTATGCACTGTATCTAGGTTTTAGAAGAGACATTTTTCATTTTTTACCTTAATGGCAATATTTAAAAGCACCATTAGAACTAATGCTGTGACGCTATACAGGAAGACTCTGAAGATACGTCCAGGAATACTGCAAGGTTGCAAAGTATCTCCCTGTCAATTAGAACAATTTGAATGTTTAATAAATAAACCTCTCAGGGACTGCTAACCTAGTGGTTAGAGTATCCACCTCAGATGCAGGAGGTCATGTGTTTGAACCCCAGCCAAATTATACCAAAGACATAAAAATGGTACTAACAGCTGCCCTTGCTTGGCACTCAGCATTAAGAGGACTGGCTGGCCTGGTGTCAGGATAATGTGACTGGCTGGGACATCATGCTACATGTCTGCAGCATGATGCCCCAGTGCTAGACATCACTATAAACTGCCACACTGCAAACATCATAGCGATATGACTGAAATTTTTTTTAAAGCTACACTAAAAATCCAAATCACACACACACACACACATAAACCTCTCAGGACTAACAGGAGACCCCTTTTTGATGTGCTCACCTATTATCTAGCAATAAGTCCACATCTGCTACGACTCTTCCCACCACATGTTAAGTATTTGGATAAGTCCATATTTCCTATGACCCTTCCCACTGTGTGTTAAGTATTTGGAAAAGCCCACATTTCCTATGATGTATTAAGTGTTTGGAAAAGTCCACATTTCCTATGACCCTTCCCACTGCATGCTAAGTATTTGGAAGGCTGTGTTTTGTGAGAGGTCAGAGATAACCTGCTACAGAAAACATGGAAATCACATGGTAGTAGCATCCAGGGTAATTGCTTCATTTCAATGCTACAGAAAACATGGAAATCACATGGTAGTAGCATCCAGGGTAATTGCTTCATTTCAATGCTTAGCAAAATTTTTCAACCTTGTATCAACATTTACTTGCCCGTCTTTTCAGACATACCAATCCAAACATCATATGTAAGTTTAACAAGTCAATGTTTGAGTTAATATCCAGTTCTTATTAACAGATTCTAAAGCTGTTGCAGACTTGAAATGCATATGTAGTGAATGTATTTTCTTGAAATATCTTCCATTTTGCAAATATAATTTGGGTTGGTGGTTCTTCTCAGGGTCTTCCAGGGTTCTTCCTCCACCAGTTATACTGGCCACTATTTTGTGCTGAAAAATGGCATTAAACCCTACAACAACAACAACAACAAATATAATTATTGTAATTTTTAATATAGTATTTCATCCAACAAAACTTAAAAGGAAGCATCTCCATATTTATTATAGTACCTGTAACACTTTTACTATACAGTGGTCCCTCTCTTGAACGGCCCCCCTGACCAGCGGCCACCCGCTCCTTACAGCCAGAATCCGTCGGCACCGACGAGTTTGTGTTCAAAAGTACCCCTCACGAAAGGCCACACCACTAACACGAACAGCGGCCAGCATATTAGTGCAAAAATATAAAATTTACCCCTCACAAGCGGCTGCATTTTATTTTGTAATATGTATCCAGAACCAGTATTTTATTCATAACATGTGTTAAGTAATCCGATTTCTGTTTCCCGATGTCAGGTTTTCATTACTTAAAGACGTGTTGACTAAACTACACGTACCACTAAGGTTAACATTATATCATTTACGCCTCATGGGAAGCCACATTTATTCCATAACGCTGAGAAAGACTCAAATTTTAATCCATACAAAAAGATAAGTACACGTAATCCGATTAGCCCTACTGCTGTGTTATCATGAGATGTCCGGTTTAGTCACTCTGATAATTGTTAAGATTACAATTATTGAACAGTAGTAACAGCTGAGAAGTGGCGGTGTTGATGTACAATACACAAGTCAGCAGGAAAATGGTTTGATAGCCTTTATGGCTTCCCTTAGTAAGATGTTGAGCTTGTTCACTTTCATAATTAGTGGCTATTACTACTGACAATAATTGTCAAGATTACAAATCCTAACAGCCATGAGGTGCTACTGTTCAGGTCAAATCTGCGTACATATCAAAAGCCGTTTTGGCTTCTCTCACTTAGTGTAAAGAAATGTAAAAACTATAAGGTAGGTACCAGACTGCAACTAATGAATCACGTGACAAAATTGCTGCCTTTAAAAACACATGGCATTTTGTTTAAATGCAGAAAAATTGTTTTATCAGTCTTGTAGTTGGCAACATTGATGATTACAACCGGACGTAATTGTCAAGATCATAACAGGGTCAGCATAGGCTAAAAATAAATTTTGTGCAGACACACACACACATTGAAATTAACCTTGAACAAAACAGGGTACCAGACAAAGACCGAAAAATCACGTGACAACACATTTATCCATTCATTTACGAAGAAGGCATTTCGTCCGCTCTACAAAAGTTTCGTTTGCATAATTAAATTGCATACAGTTAGCAACATCCGAATAAATCATTAGCAAACATTAACATGTCATCACCTAAATGGAGACGATTATTTTAGAAAAAAGTCGATTATTCTACTCGACAACATCGGGTGAGGTGGGGAGGGGGGACTTGCCGAACAATTTTAGGTAGAAAAGACTTAAATAAAACAATTTTATGTTGAAAAGACTTGAATAAACAACATCATAACCAATAAGGAGGTTATTCAGCAGTGGGAAAATGGAGATAATGGAAAGAGAATTATGTATGTACCAAGATTTAAATGACATTTTTGAATGGTTTTGCAATGTGCATGACAACAACACCCGCTCACATATCATGCTTATGCCAAGAATAAGACCTATTAATGCATATTCAGTTGAAATAAGTCTATTATTATAACAAGAAGAACCTTTTAATAATTAATGTTACTTTTAAATGAAGATATTAAATGTACTGAAGTATGTAGCTTTCTTACTACGTACATGACATATACTTCTCACAAAAAATTTAGTTCCCCTCTGGAAAGGCCACCTGTCTTATAAGGCCACTTTCCCGGTGAAGAAGGGGTGGCCATATAAGAGGGGGACCACTGTACTTTTAACACTGTTACTATACTGCTTATAACACTGTTAATATACTAATTATAACACTGTTAATATACTACTTATAACACTGTTACTATACTACATATAACACTGTTAATATACTACCTATAACACTGCTACTATATCTTCACATTCAGGTAGAAGATTAGTTTTTAAAAATTTTAATTATTGAAAAGAAATGAATTATTTTCATAAAATGTTAGCAATATTGCATTTTTATTTAGCCAGATGAAGATAGAGGTACAAGAAAAGTATATTAATAAACTAATGTACATTGTAGTGTGCTGAATGTATAATCCTGTGTCATCAGCATCCAAAATATGGATGCCACCAAATAGGAGTTGGCAAATTTCACTAGCAATATACTTTTGGAAATCTTAAAAAGTGCTGCCTTCAATGTTATACTGCAACATCCAAAGCAGTTAAAATGAAATAATGTATTTATCCAACCACTTTACAGTGAATGGAAGCTGTTGAACACTGGAAGGCAAAACAAGAAACATAATATAATATAATACGATATAATATAATATAATATAATATAATATAATATAATATAATATAATATATAATACAATATTTTTAAAAAGTTTTAAATAAAGGTTTTTATTTTTGAAATAAAGACAGATAAATACTTGTAATATTTAACTGCTGGTAGAATATTTCAACCGTAAGACAAAATCGAATATATTTCTAAACATTTTGTCACTTTAAAATGAAAGTAATATAATAAGATAATATAATATAATATAATATAATATAATATAATATAATATAATATAATATAGGTAAAACTTCCATTAAACATACCCAGCTGGAAGCAAAGATGTTGGTCATTGTATATGTGGCTAGTATAATATCCCAATCAACACATTCTCTGAAGCTGTGTAAGAGTTACATCTGTATGCAATAAGTCAAAGGCCAGTGGGGGAAAATAATGCATTATTCTAATTCAAATACATTAGAAAACTCTGATATGAAATATGAAAGAATTTGTCCCAATTTAGAGTAAACAGGAATTTTAAAAAGAAAAAAGAATCACTTTTAAAGGAAGATCACTATTTTTCTGTTGACCTCTAACCTATTGTAAACAGATATAACTTTGATGCTTTTTCTTGGAACATGCAGACTGGTCTATGATGTTTGATCAGTATTAGAACAGCCTTCTTAAGACCAAAATATATGGCCAGTCTGCAGCAAAAGTTGGGTCAAAACAGGTCCTTTTAGGGAAGTTTCACTTTATATAACTTGTGGATTTTCATATATCAAAAATAAGTAACAGTCTTTGACTAGATGGACATGAGAGACAGAGAAACCGAGAGACTTACTCTGTAGTACATGAGTAGAAAAGTGACCGGTATGAAACTCATGACAAGGGATCCAAGGATCATTTTATTTGCAAACTGCAGCAGACATACCAAAAACAGGGACACTGCCTGAGACATTAATACTACACGAACCTGAAATACATTAAAAAAAACTCTGTCACAGTTATGAACCTGGTGAGTCATGAGAAAACATAAAAACCAACATCATATGCATACTTTAATATGGTCTTTTTCATGACACAAGGCAATGGTTCATACAAAATAGATTGAAATACAAATGAAAAAAGGAAATTTTTATAAGTCAACCACTGAGCAAATCACAAAATTTTTCCAAATAAACCATTTAACTTTTCAAATCACTGACCTCCAAATATTTAATGTTCTGATCACTAACCTGAAGATACCATATCTAGAATCAGGAATGCTTTGCAACCTAAATCTAGAGGAATGGAGAGCAATTTTTCCACATAATGATTACCATGCCTGTCCCACATACCACCCCCATCCCATGATGAAGATTTATCTATTGTTACGTATATGTAATTAAATTATTGGTGTGTTAGTTTTAAATTTCTTTTCATTTTATTTTTGTTTCATTACATTTTATTGAAAGGATAATATTTTACTGGATTTGACATTTTTCCCGGTAAATTTAGTTTAGTTCTTTTAGCCTGATTAAAACGTAGTAGACTGCTACATTACATTTTTCGCTGACCTAGTTCTTGACCTTGGTTCCGATTTTTGTAAACATTGAGTGAAAATGATTGGTCATTACCAAGGTCATGTTCAGCCCACGTGTTAGTCTGAATAAACATTTTATTTTTAAATTCATTTCCAGAACTTTTTAGTGATAAGACTTATATTTTTCAATTCTAGGATTAATTTTTGGATTAGATTCACAAACCGTAAGTCCTATTTTGTATTATTACCTTGTTTTCTAGGGAAATAAATTATTTTGTTAAATTTACAAAGCTTGTTGACTTCACTCTTTTCTTTTGTTACTTTTGTATGAGCCTACACGTAACACTATAGTAAATACAAAATGCAAATCTCTTCTGTAAATAGCATGGGTAGAATGAATTGTTAACATCTGATGATGATGATGATGATGATGAAATAATATGTACTAATTTTCAAAACAACCCACTAAAAACTGCAATAACAGTTTAATTTAAAAAATTCTGTAGTACCCTGCATTGTGCTGTAAGTGAAAAAGGGCAATAACTCTAACAAAAACAACCACAGGGAGCACAAAGATTTGTCAATATGTGCATCTTTTGATGAATACATTGATATGTACCAAGTTACACAGCAATCCATAACAAAAAATGCAAGGCAAACTGCAAGACTAGTTGAGTTAAAGGTATTTGAGTTAAGCACTGCATTTTAGGCTACAACACAAAAACAGCAAAAACACAAATACTGCAGGAATAAAGTGATTTGCAATGTGCACATCTTGAAATGATGACCATACAATTACCAAGATTCTTAGCAATTCATCAAAAAACTTAAGGACTTTTTGCACTAATGACATTGTGTTGAACACTGAAATAAGCTACAAAATAAGGGCAATAACAAACATTATGAAAGCAAACTAATTTGTCAATATGTGCATCATCAGGTGATGAAAATTAGATTTATCACGTTTCTTGGCAATCCATACAAAAACTGAAGGACCAGTCATGCTAGAGAGAATCATGTCATACGACACATTAAGATACAAGACAAAAAAGGCGATAACTCTAACCAAAATTGCAGAAGCAAAGTGATTTGTCAATATGTGTGTCTTCAGGCAATGGCCATAGTATTTGTTAAGTTTCACAGCAATCAAAGACTGCAGGACTAATTGCATTAACAAGATAGTCAAATACAATATTAAGTTAAAAGACAAGAATGGCAATAACCCAAACATAAATTGCAGGAGCAAAGTGAATTGTTGACATGCACAGTTCCAGGTGATGACCATAATATTTATCAAGTTTCATAGCATTCCATCAAAAACTGGGGGATTAGTTGCAATAACAAGACCTGGATGGATGGAATAACACAGATGGAGGAACTCAGTACTTGCTGCAAGGGTTTAATAACAAATACAAACCTTACAGATTGAAAAAAAAACAATGTGCTAGATCTGGCAGACTCATTAATAATGGCATATTGCAAAATATGTCATGCATTCAGGGTAAAATAATTCCTAACAATCATTTTACCACAGAATTAACTGAAATAAACTTTCTGGAGAACAGAACTGAACTTCAACTTTATTTCATCATTGTTTCAAATCTATGCTTAACCTAATTACTTTGACCTTACCTTATGTGGTGGTACCATGTCAAGGATCCAGACACCAAACAAAGCAAATGCCTGGAGCAACATAATAAATTGGTTAAACTGCCAGCACAGGTTGAAGAAAAAGGTACTTATGGCTATCAAAGAGATGGCAAGTTTCTGAAAATGAGAAAATAAAAAATAAAAAAGTACATCTGAAAATGCAAGAAATATTTCTGATTGGTCACCAAATTAGAATATACAGACAAAAAATCCACAACAAAATGTTGGAAATGTTGCCATCATGACATCACACAGACCCATGGTAACAAAGAAACAAAAATATATACATCACTGTCTATTTGTCAACAGATATCCCCATATGAGACAGGGATATCAGTCCAATATTTTGAGGTTATCAGGGTCATAATTAGAGTTTTGTTACGGCATAATATATTGGTTTAATTGTGATATATCAAATTATGGCTAAAACTACCATTAATGTCCTTGACAGCTATCCACATCTAAATCACACAATTAGTACTGAGTGAATGAAAACTACAAAATACACCATTTTCAATCCTTCTTTAGCAACTATTTACATAATGTATTCTAGTTTGAGCTATAAAACTTTTTAGACACAAGTCACATGAATACTTCAAAGTCTTTCACAATGTAGAAATAATTTAGTATCTCACAGTCAACTGCAACTGCTAACCCCACTTAGTATCTCACTGTAAATTGTTACTGCTTACTTTTATGTATATTTAATTTGCATTGTTTGTTTGTTATTTTTTTTATTATTTCATTATATCTTTTGGGTAATGTAAAATTGTATAGGTGACCTTGTCCAAAATCAGTGACAGTTTTGTAAACAAAACTGTTTACCTTTTTCTTACTGAAGGATAAATATTATGATTATTATATTGGTTTGAGTCAAGGACATTGTGTTTACCATGTTTTATTATAATTTTAGTAACAGACCTTCTAATTACAACTAAAATTTTATCTTGTAAACATTTGGTACATTCCAGAGTGAAATTTTCAATTAGGTACTATTTTTTTTTAGAAAATGCTAATTGTGATCTAGGTAAGGTAGAAGAGCATAACATTTTGATAATAAGAAAAATTATTTATTCCTGATAAAATATCTGAAGCAAAAATCGGTCTCATTGTTGTGTCCAGTATTTCATTAGGACTGGAAATTATCTATTCAAATTATTTATTTACTGGAAATAGTGCTCATCTAAAATAATATTCTTGGAAAAAGAAACTTGGATTTATAATGGAATTCAAACAAGGATATATTCTTGGATATTATTATTGTGAATCAACAAAAGACTGTTGGAACATCATTACTATTCAAGCTATCACAGGCATATCAACACTTACAATGATGGATTTATTCTAGAATACCACTAAAGTTTGTTCAGAACTTTAATCATTAGGACCTGTGTTAGTAATTCTAGGATTATTTGGGATTTAATTCATAATACCACAAGTTATTCTTTATACATTTTTACTTTGTATTATAAGGCAATAAAATGAATTTTACAAAACATGTTGGTTTTCACCCTTTTCTGTTACTTTGTTTAAGACACCAAGTCATAACACTTACTCTTGTTTAGTATCACACTGTAAATTGTTACTGCTTATTCCACATAGTATATCACTCTAAATTATTATTACTTACTCCATTTAGTATCTCACTGTAAATTTATTACTGCTTACTACATTAATATTTCACTGTAAATTGTTACTACTTACTCCATTAGGCATCACAGTGTAAATTATTGCTGCTTACTCCATTTAGTATCTCACTGTAAATCATTACTGCTTACTCCATTTAGTATCTCACTGTAAATTACTACACTTACTGGTAACCCTCTACATTAAAAGGGACAATTGATTTGTTTCGATTATAGAATTGATGTACTTCCCTTGTCCTGAGGCCTAAAGTTTGGACTTAACATGTTCAAAAAAATTGTGGTAATTGGACAAAAAGGTACATAAAGACTCTCCATTAACATTGTTATTTGTTACTTAACAACTTATAACTGGTGAAGTTAATATTAAAATTATAAATATTTTTAAGTACAGTCTATCTGTTTTTTTACAACAAAAAGCTATTTGCACAATCTGACGTCATGAATGGAAGTTTAAAATTCTATAATCACTCCATGAAGCAATAATCAAGTAGATGAGTTCTCTTAAATTGCATCAGACTTCATGAAGCAATAATCAAGTAGACAAGTTCTCTTTAATTACATTAGACTGCATGAAGCAATAATCAAGTAGACAAGTTCTCTTTAATTGACTGCATGATGCAATAATCAAATAGACAAGTTCTCTTTAATTGCATTAGACTGCATGAAGCAATAATCAAGTAGACAAGTTCTCTTTAATAACATTAGACTGCATGAAGCAATAATCAAGTAGACAAGTTCTCTTTAATTGCATCAGACTGCATGAAGCAATAATCAAATAGACAAGTTCTCTTTAATAACATTAGACTGCATGAAGCAATAATCAAGTAGACAAGTTCTCTTTAATAACATTAGACTGCATGAAGCAATAATCAAGAAGACAAGTTCTCTTTAATTGACTGCATGATGCAATAATCAAATAGACAAGTTCTCTTTAATAACATTAGACTGCATGAAGCAATAATCAAGTAGACAAGTTCTCTTTAATAACATTAGACTGCATGAAGCAATAATCAAATAGACAAGTTCTCTTTAATAACATTAGACTGCATGAAGCAATAATCAAGTAGACAAGTTCTCTTTAATTGCATTAGACTGCATGAAGCAATAATCAAGTAGACAAGTTCTCTTTAATAACATTAGACTGCATGAAGCAATAATCAAGTAGACAAGTTCTCTTTAATTGCATTAGACTGCATGAAGCAATAATCAAGTAGATAAGTTCTCTTTAATAACATTAGACTGCATGAAGCAATAATCAAGTAGACAAGTTCTCTTTAATAACATTAGACTGCATGAAGCAATAATCAAGTAGACAAGTTCTCTTTAATTGACTGCATGATGCAATAATCAAACAGACAAGTTCTCTTTAATAACATTAGACTGCATGAAGCAATAATCAAGTAGACAAGTTCTCTTTAATAACATTAGACTGCATGAAGCAATAATCAAGTAGACAAGTTCTCTTTAATAACATTAGACTGCATGAAGCAATAATCAAGTAGACAAGTTCTCTTTAATAACATTAGACTGCATGAAGCAATAATCAAAAAGACAAGTTCTCTTTAATTGACTGCATGATGCAATAATCAAATAGACAAGTTCTCTTTAACTGCATTAGACTGCATGAAGCAATAATCAAGTAGACAAGTTCACTTTAATTACATTAGACTGCATAAAGCAATAATCAAGTCAACGAGTTCTCTTCAATTACATTAGACTCCAAACACAGCATGAAGCAATAATCAATCAAACAAGCTCTCTTAAATTACATTAGACTGTGCATGTAACAAATTCCAGCTGGGCAAAAAAAAAAATGGATCTCAAATCTCAATGAATGCAGATATTATTATGCACAAAATGTGAAAATGAAGTTTCAGTTTGCTGGGAAATGAAATCATGCTCATTATGTATAATTCCTTGATTTATGTGAAGCTTATTATATTCAGTGCAAAATTCAGTCACTTAATTAGGTTACAGTGAAACACTTGCAGGCATCACTCTCGCAGACATTTGACTCTTACACATTTGATTTAAAGAGGGCATGTCACATTTATGATGATTACATGAAAACTGAATTAAAAGATGAAATTGAAACAAGAATTCTCAACCAAATTAAAAGATAAACTGAAACATGAATTTCACTTGACAAGACTCATTTAATTAATATTTGTTTCTTAAAGTATTTCCACCAGAAGGCATAACCAACATTTTCATAGAGTGATGCATTTCAACACAATTATTTATAGTGTATTAAAAAATTTACACAATATGTGATCTCATGTGAATTTGTGAAGTTGCTTCAAAATTTCAGTGCACCAACCACCAATTTCAATGATAAAACAAGCTATATCAAGGTTTTATTACCAATTTTGATCACAATTTTATTCATGTTCAGCAAAGGCATACCCATTTTGGGGGTATTTTCTGCATGAAAAAAATTGGGATCCACACCTGCCCTCGCATTTTAAGCATGTCTACAAATCATCCAAGCACATCAAAATGATGTAGTCGTGTACTGTTATAGTGTTTTCATGAAAAGTCCAGTTCAATACAATTGACCATTCTATAGAAGTAGCCATACAGAGATTTTTACGAGGGCCACAAAGGCAGCCATTGTGGAGGTCATATCAACATGATTTTATTATAAGACCAACTAAAAGTTCCAAGAAGTGTTTTATTGAAAACCCCTTGATGATATAACCATCCATTCAGAAGTAGTTATGATTTCATGACAACTGATATGGGAGCCATATTGGGATACCAGACACTCTATTTTCATTCACAGCTACCTATATACCATAAGAAGTGTTTCAGTGAAATCCCCATGTCGATATGAAAATCATTTGTTCAGAAGTAGTGATAACAAGATTTTCAAGATATCTACCATAATGACCATGTTGGATGTTAGACTGGTGCAATTTTCATTTTAGACCATCTATGTTATAAGAAGTCTTCTAGTGAAATCAATCTGACCATCTGAGCAAGAACAGATTTTGAAGATGGCTGCCATGGTGGCCCTTTTTATGTTAGATTAGGAACATTTTTACTAAAGACCATCTAAATGTCATAAGAAATTTTTTGCTGAAAATCCCATTGTAAGAAGACCATCTGTTCAAAAGAAATTGTGATCACAATATTTTCAAGATGGTCACCATATCTTGCCTGTCAAGTGCCACCATTCTCATTTATCCTTGTCTACACATTATAAGAAATCTTTTTGTAAAATCCCCATGCAGATATGACCATCCATCCAGGATAAGATTTCCCAGAAAACCACAATAATGGCCATATTGAATGTTTGATGATCACCAACTTCACAAACTAGTCATCAGGATATAAATGTATGCCAAGCTTCATTACCTTTCTCCAAGTACTAGCAGTTTAGGACAAGTAGTAAGAACAAAACAACTATATGCCAAGCATTACTTTCCTCTACTAGTAGTTTAGGATTGAATGTTTGATGATCACCAACTTCACAAACTAGTCATCAGGATATAAATGTATGCCAAGCTTCATTACCTTTCTCCAAGTACTAGCAGTTTAGGACAAGTAGTAAGAACAAAACAACTATATGCCAAGCATTACTTTCCTCTACTAGTAGTTTAGGATGAGTAGCAATAACAAACAACTGTATGCCAAGCTTCATTACCTTCCTCCAAGTACTAGTAGTTTTGGAGGAATATCAATAACAAACAAATGATAAACATACGACAGATACAAGCCCACTGCATAAGTTCTTAGTCTTTGACGAGTAGAGCTAAAATAAAAATGTTACATGTAGCCATGGGAGAAAAAATAATTTTGCTGCATAGAACAAAAGAACAAAAATATGATGTGATTTATTTGGTATTAATACTAATTGCGCCTTATATTATACAATCCATAAACATATTTTCTCTGTTGCAAAATCATTATAATATTTATTTACATTAATTTCGACACTTTATTTGAAATTATTTGGAAAATACTAGGCTTGAGAAATTTAACACATGACTCTGACAAAATTCTAAGTAAACTAACTGTTCTACCTAAAAAAAACCAAACAGAATCAAATAACATATTTTGATGTTCTGCATACTGACTGGTTTAGTTTCTGAGATGCTGGGTTTGAAGAAGAACGATATGGCAGCTATCTGAACCCACAGGAAAGGGAGAGAAAAACTCTCTCTGAGCGGGATGACATACTCCACTCTCGTTGTATCCAGCCTGAAAATACAAATAATGGTAAATGGAAAATCATCATTCCATGATCAAGCTGATACAGTCTACAAAACCTGGGGAAGCTGAATTCAAATGTCCAGCATCACAGAATAAAATGGAAAATTTTGCTTGACAAAGTAAAATTTTACTGTTACTTGCTGCCTATAATCTTAAATATAACTTGAATTAAAAAAACATCCCTATTTTTGTACAATTTTATGAACACTCTGATTATGGGCATGTGGGCCACTTACGAGTTTGTCAAGAGAAAAGATAAAAACAGACATGATGCTATCAAATGTCCTTTACAGCAGTGAAGTAAAAATATCTGGACATGTCGTTCAAATGCCCTTTACAGTACTAAGCAGAAATAACTGGACATGATGTCTATCAAGTGTCTTTTACACTGATGAAGTAGAACTGTACATTATGTCTATCAAATGCCCTTTACAGGAATGAAATAGAAGTAACTGGGTACGATGTTTATCAAATGCCCCTGGCAGTACTGAAGTAGAAACATTAGAAGTCGATGTCAGGTTACAGATAAAACAGAAGGAGTTTTGCAAAGTAAAAGGAGAATAAAGCCATGTTTTCTTAATACTGATGACCATACTAGAATTGTGGAAAAATCTGACATTTCATATGATATAATGAATCTGTGAGGTAAAGTTTATATTTGAAGAACCCCGTCTACTTTCTTGGAAATGAGTCACATAAATAACAAATAAGAAAAGTACTCTTATGCTATTCTTACACAGCAGTCATCTTTTTAAGAATAGTCTCAAATTCATATGAAAGAGATGATAATAGAAATGACAAAAAACAACATTTTATTGCTTTATTTTTATTATTTTCAAAAATAGCTTATTCTATATATAGGCCAGTGTAAAACTTAGTTTGATGAAAAAACCTCAACGATTACACCAAAAGTGTAATGGTTGGCATGTAGGTGGTTACCAATGGAAAATGTTCTCTAATGTAAAGATCAGCAGAAAACATATTTGGGAAAATTTGTTATTCTATTTTTTTCAAATTCTGTCATAGAGAAGAAAATCACAAAAATTAACACTTGCTGAAATAAAAAAGCGAAACAATTCATGTCCCCATGTGCCAGAAATGCAAAAATTAGATGTGCACAATATTCAATTATACATTCATGAAAATTTAATGCACAAATTCAACCTTATATGGTAATTATGTCCACCTGTCCTGAAAAATATGCAAATATTCTACTTCCAAAACAAATTTAATTAAAAGGCCAAAACATTTCTTAAAAAAAAACATCCACAAATATAATCAGCTTGCACTACCTGTTAAATATGTAAAATGCAGCACTTAGTACCCCAGCTAGCCAGGAATTGCTCAGCATCCAGGCCGTGGCAAATAGTGCCCATATCAACATCGCATGCAGGGCAAATATACTGTTGATGTAGAAATAGATCGGCTCAAGCAGGGTCTGAAAAATACAATTATTTAAACTTGTTTAACAGTGAAGCCAACGACTTCTTTGTGTGGATATTTGTGTATAAGACATTTCATGCTGGATCTGAAAAATACAATTATTTAAACTTGTCTCACAATAAAGCCAAAGACTTCTTTGTGTGAATATTTGAGTACATGTATAAAGAACTGAAGCCAAATACATATTTGTGTGTATACTGTATCTGTGTTTAAAGCATTGAAGCCAGATACTTGGTTGTGTCGATATTTGTATATAAAACATTTGAGGGCAATCAAGACAATACAAAGCTTGTATTAAAATGGTATACCAAATATTGGGTGACAAGTTTTTTGCAATATTTGTTCCATTATAATTATATATACTAACATTATTTAGTCAGAACAGATGATAATGATGATGATGATGATGATTAGGGTGACAATTTCAACAATGATGATGATAATGATATCAAATGTGATGATGATAATGATGAAAATGATGACCATAATGGTGACAGTAATAACCATAAAACTTCTTCTTTCAACTATCTTAAGCTTCATAAAGATTAATCCTGTGCATGAAAAGATCAACCAGTAGTTTAGGGAACATAAGCAATAAGGATGCCAATGGTTATCAGGGTACTCGGGTACCTGCCCACTGATAATGACCCAGGTAATAAAATGAGCCATAGGGTACCCATGTAAGTTTTCTGCCTTAACTTGTAATGGCAGCACTCACACTGCTTTCAAGTTGACAATCCTTTTGATTGAGCTGCAAATACATGTACTTTTTCAGTGCAAAGAAGAGGTCTACCTCTTCCTGTAAATAATTTACCATAGCTTGTTTTTCCACATCACAACTCCTTCACTGAGCGTGAGTGTACTACAGTGGCAAGTAACAGGGTGGTTGTTTGGTCTTGCTGCACAACTGACATGTGTTCAGCTGCAACCTTTAATAGATTTCACAAATTGCATGATTAAAGTGTTACTTACAAAGCTCAAGCTCAGTCTCTAAATAAAGCATCCACATATGACAGGGTGGCCAAGAAAAGATAGTCATATGATATTTATGATGACTAGACCATGACAATTTACTAGATTGTGATGAAGGATTTCCGAACTTTATCAGATTATCAGAAAATAAGGATAAATTCTTAGACTTTGTACCATATGACATAAGGTAGTGATATTTCTAGGATACCATGAATTAAAAAATGTTGACTTAACTTCAGGTTTGAACACATTTAATACAATTTCCCTTTGATTGGGTAACTGATTGTTGAGATCTAGGGGTATCTGGAAGATGTTTTCTAAAATTCTGACAGCTTTAAAAACAAATGAAAAAACCTTTAACCAAAACCTTAGCACAAAATTTTCTATGACTGGCATTGACTCCAAAGTAAAAATGTTGAGAGACCATGTTGCAGAATAAATGTCTTAGCTTCATAATTATTCATTGCAAGTATGAAGAAAATGTATCAAGGGATTTAGTAAACAGAAGCAAATGAAAAAACTTCAACTACAACCTTAATGCAAACTTGTATGACAGTGACCTTGGTGCGAAGGAAGAAGCGGTAAGTGAGCTTGTTGTAGAAAGAAGTTTCAGCTCCAAAATGATTCCTGCCATGTAATATGGCAATTAATCACATTAGTAATCAAAACCTTAAGGTCAAAAAGAAAATGTGTGTTTCCTATTGCACTGGTCCTAAAATTAGTGTAGGTAGGTCAGTTTCATTTTTTTAAAAATTATATATATATATAATGGGCCCCACCAAAAAGTTCAATTCCTAATCTAGAAGCCTTTATCAACTCAGTTGAAAACAACACTTCCAGACACTTCAGCCATACTAACAGATACTCTAATTTGACAAAAGAAGAAACAGATGCCTTACACTCACTGAAAAGCTGAACAGACATCATAATTAAGCCTGCAGATAAGGGTTCTGCTGTGGTCGTTATGAATAGGGAAGACTACATTAATGAAGCAAGTAGACAAGTAAGTGACGCTAGGTTCTACCAAAAACTAGACCATGATCCAACACTGGAATATGCAAAATCCATCACTAATATTATTGACGAGGCATACCAAATCGGGCACATAGACCAGCAAACAAGAAACTACTTAAGGCCAAAAAACCCAAGGGCAGGTAGATTTTATCTTCTACCTAAAATCCACAAACAAGAAAACCCAGGCAGACCTATAATCTCCAGTAACGGGCATCTGACAGAAAAGATATCAGAATATTTGGATTATTTTATGAGACCACATGTCCACAAATTACCATCATATCTTCAGGACACGACAGATTACCTCATAAAAAGCAAAGCAAGCGAACCATTACTGCCAGATACATTGCCTGTTTCCTTAGACGTCCCATCTTTGTATACTAACATACCGCACAACGAAGGGATACAGGCATGTAGAGAAGCATGGGAAACAAGAACTGTTGACAATCCACCCACACACTTCCTAGTCCAACTCCTGAAACTTGTCCAAAAACTCAATAACTTTGAATTTAATGAAGAAAAAAACCTCCAAATCAATGGAACCACAATGGGTACAAAAATGGCCCCTTCGTATGCTAACATTTTTATGGGAAAACTGGAGGGTCAACTTTTAGCATCAGATGAACTTACCCCATACCAGTGGGTACACTTTATTGATGATATAGAAATGAAGTGGCAACATGGAAGAGAAAGTCTGGACTATTTCATATCAAAGGCAAACAACTTCCATCCTTCAATAAAATTCACGGCAAAAGTCTCCAACTTAAACCACATTTTCCTGGACACAACAACCAGACTGTTAGAAAACAAACTCCATAAAGACATCTACTCGAAACCAACCAACAAATACCAGTATCTACTCCCAACCAGCTGTCATCCAAAACACTGCATTAGGAACATCCCATATAGCCAGGCACTGATGATACGCAGAATTTGCTCCGACGATGAAACATTCCTAAAAAGGTCAGAAGAGCTATCTAAACATTTAATTTACCGTGGCTACAACAAAGACCCGATTGTCAAGGCAACCCAAATGGCTAAGCAAACAAACTGCGATGACCTAATAAAATATGGAAAGAAGGAAAAGGCTGATAGGGTACCATTTATCCTAACCTACCATTCAGACAACCCCAAAGTAGGTAAAATCATCAGGAAACACTGGCCCATCGTCAAATCACCGAATGCACTAAAGTTAATCCTCCCAAACAAAACTTGTAGTAGCCTACCGCAGACCAAAAAATCTCAACGACATCCTAGTCAGGGCGAAGCTAACGCCAATCACTAATCAAGACCACCCTAGTCAATCTGGCCCCTGTGGCGATAAAAGGTGCAGAACTTGTCAACATATGATAGAGACCAGGACATTTTCTAGCAGTGACTAGAGTAAAACTAAACATACATGATCCAAACAAGACATGCAAAACAGGGAATGTAATTTATCTCATCACATGTAAGATCTGTAGCCTTCAGTATGTCCGAGAAACTGAAAAGCTACACAGAAGGATCAACCTTCACAGATCTGACTGGATGACTAAGAAGCTGTACAGAAGCCCGGTCACAGAACACTTCTCCTCCCCTTGCCACACTTTCTGCGATATAACACTTATCGCAATTGCTCACAACCCCAACAGGAGTTCCAAAACCAGGAAAGAAAAGAAATCTTACTGGATATGCTGCCTTAGAACATTGAAACCAAGCGGTTTAAACCAAGAAGACTAGAAAAAGACAGACATGCACAAATGAAATTATTTTTTGCAGCCAACACATTTTCTTTTAAATAATTCTCTAAATTTGCTTAATAACCTGTAATTACTACTATGACAATGAAATATCCGGGATATAATTTGCGCTTACATAAATTTACATAAAACAAAAGATGTCGTTATGGCTCGTCAATTTCTAGGTCAATAAAAATATTTTCAAGCATGTTGAAATAAACTAGTTGAAACATAATAAATTTAAAGGTTTAATTCCTGTAGAAACAGCCATGTAAAGTTTTGCAAACCCAACGGTTTTTGTATTTTATTTGTTTGTCTTGTCTATGTTTTGTATTTGCCTTGAAAAAGACTCATTAAGAGTCAAAAGCACTCAGGCTAGTTAGATACTAGTTTTGCACTGTTTGTTGTCAGTTTATTGCATTTATATATATATATATTTTTAAACTATGGGAGAAAAATGGTCAGCCAACTTAAAGCCGATTTTTGGGGCCTAACTGGAATGATAAAGAATAATGTTATGAACAAAAACATGATTAAAATTAAATTAATGTAGCTTTGTTATTGGTTGTTTCAAAAACTCTCTCTTGGTCAGTGACCATTTTTAGTTCAATCTCAATTCTCCCAAGGAAGAGGTCAATTTTTCAGTCCAAATTTAGAGAATTGTAGACTTTTAGAAAATTTGTAAATCTCTGATTTACCTATATAAATGCAACACATTTACTAATCAGTGCTAAGTCACTTTGTAAAAATTTTACTTAATTTTATTTTTGCATTTATGCCCCACATGATGAAACAATTAACTTTTTTGAAGTCTATGTGACCCAGTTTGCCTAGGTGGTATAAGAAATCACTGATGTCAAATGATTTTGAAAAACAGGTCTCTGACCTCAATCTAAATAAGAATGAAAACAAAATCTAAAGATGACCAATGTATCGAATGCAGATAGATATAAATCTATACTTTCTGTACAACCCACAACAGTGTTTTCAACACTTTAAAAATGGTATGCACAATGAACACTGGACTCTTTGAACAGTAGGCACTAAACACTGGACTCTTTGAACTGTAGACACTAAACATGAGACTCTTTGGACTAGACACTAAACATGAGACTCTTTGGACTAGACACTAAACATTAGACTCTGGACTAGACACTAAATATGAGACTCTTTGAACTGTAGACACTAAACTTGAGACTCTTTGGACTAGACACTAAACATGAGACTATTTGAACTGTAGACACTAAACATGAGACTCTTTGGACTAGACACTAAACATGAGACTCTTTGGACTAGACACTAAACACTGCACTCATGGGACATTAGGCACTAACACTGGAACCTGAACAGTAGGCACTAAACATTGGACTCTTTTGGCAGTAGATACTAAACATTAGACTCCTGGGACACTAGGCACTAAACACTGCAGTCTTTGAACAGTAGGCACTAAACATTGGACTCTTTTGGCAGTAGATACTAAACACTAGACTCCTGGGACACTAGGCACTAAACACTGTAGTCTTTGAACAGTAGGCACTAAAATGGACTATTTGGACAATAATCACTAAAAACATTAGACTCTAGACACTGAACCAAATGTAACGAAAATTAATGGCAAAAATTCACTGATGTAAATGACGTTCACGTTGGTAAGAGTCTCTGGATCAGCCAGTGTGAGAATGTAGATTGTAATTAGCTTCCCTTGGGTAGATGATTCTTATTGGAGTTTTTCCGGGTTTTTCCTCCACCAGTTATACTGGTTGCCACGTAAAGCCTACCTTACACACTGAAAAATTGTTTAAAACAAACAACAAAACAGCTGATACAGGCGATATGAAAACCACTTCTATCCTAACATACTGATAAGTGTTATTTCCCTTGCATAACAGAATATAAGCAGGTATTGGCTCAAGTTCAAGGCTACCAGTGTACTTTACCAACTGGCAAAACAAAAATATTAAGGGAAAAAAGTATTTAGCTCATGATTCACAGTATTCTTGTTTTATTAATTTAAAAAATAATACAATCATTCATTAATACGGTAAGATTTAATTTTACTATTTAAATGTGCACTTTTATGATAAGTAAAGCCCAATAAGAGATACATTAACATACAGACCCTGACCACTCCTGTGTCCTAGTGGTTTCAGCATCCACCTCAGATGTGGGAGGTCGCGGGTTCAAACCCCGGCTGAGTCATACCAAAGACTTACAAAAACAGTACTAACAGCTGCAACACCAGGCGCTCAGCATTAAGAGGTAAGTGTTAGGACTGGTTGGCCTGGTGTCAGGATAATGTGACTAGGCGGGATATGATGCTACATGTCTGCGGCATGATGCCACACTGCAGACATCATAGCGATGATTGAAAAACTGTTAAAGCTACATCAAAATTCCAAATCACACACACACGCATACATTTGCTGGTGACAAGTCTGTATGACATCACTATTCCAGCCTTCTCCATTTGAAACTGTCCTCCCATGGTGTTGCCTGGTAGTGTAAATAGCCTCATCTTAAGTTTGGCACTATACTTCACCAAATAACACTACTGGAGAACAGTTTCCTTCTGGGAAAGCAATAACAGAATAATAATACATTTAGAGAACTTGATGTCCAATTCATGTAAATTAAATAAAGTATGTCTTAATCTAGCAGCTTACCTTGATTGGTAACAATCGATAGAGAATACTGAGTATCACCTCCTGGTAGATGTTCATCCTTTCCAAAACATTGATTGTACTTGGGTGTTCTGTCTGATTATCATGGGTCAACTCATACAAACCTAAAAACAGGAGATAAAAAAGTGAAGTACTTTGAACTGATTTTTATTTATGGAGTACCAATTTACATGAACTCACTAATTACTAAATTTGGATGAACTATGGTCCATCTGTGAAAACAATACAACTTACTTTTCTAAATATGCAAATTTCAATACCATTCCAAAAATTCATTTTTCACAAAACCATGTAAACTGATACCCACAAAAATAAATAGTATTTAAGATAGAGTAACACTTATTATAGCCAATAGAGTAGCACTTGCTATAGTCAATATAGTAACACTTTGTCAACAGAGTAACACTTATTATTATAGTCAACAGAGCAGCACTTATTACTGTAGTCAATAGAGTAGTACTATTATTATAGTCAATAAACACTTATTATAGTAGTCAATAGAGTAATACTTGTAAAAGTCAATTTAGAGTCAATACTGTTAACACTTTTGTCATCAATAAAATAGCACTTATTATTACAGTCAAAAGAGTAACACAAACTATTACAGTCAAGAGAGTATTATTATTATTATAACCAGAAGAGTAGCACTTAATATTGTAGTCAATCACTTAATATTGTAGTCAATCATTTTAATATTGTAGTCAATGGAGTATTACTTATTATTGTAGTCAATCACTTAATATTGTAGTCAATGGAGTATCACTTATTGTTGTAGTCAATCACTTGATATTGTAGTCAATCATTTTAATATTGTAGTCAATGGAGTATCACTTAATATTGTAGTCAATCATTTTAATATTGTAGTCAATATAGTTTCACTTATTATAATCAACTGAGTAACACTTATTGTTATAGACAACTGAGTAGCACTTAGTATAATAGTCAATTATGTAACAATTATCATTGTCAATTGAATAACACTTATTATCATAGTCAGTTGAATAACACTTATTATCACAATCAAATAACACTTATTATCATAGTCAACTGAATAACACTTATTATCAAAGTCAATCGAATAGCACTTATTATCAAAGTCAATCGAATAACACTTATTATCATAGTCAATTAAATAACACTTATTATCATAGTCAATCAAATAACACTTATTATCAAAGTCAATCGAATAGCACTTATTATCAAAGTCAACAGAATAATACTTATTATCAAAGACAATTGAATAAGACTTATTATCAAAGTCAATAGATTAATATAGTCAACTGTCATAAATTATATCTATCCCTCACTCATTATCCATCAAGACATAGTGTTCCACGATCTAATGACAATTTTCATATTTAAAAAATGAGCAAATGAAAACTTAAAAGTGTATATTCTGAAATATTTCATAAAAAATATAATTTTTTTTGTCAAGTGACAAAGATTTGCATACTGGAATCTAGTATAAACCATACCAATGCTAATCTGTGTTTAAAATTTTGATCTATCTGTAAAAATTTCAAACTATTTCAAAAGAACATATTATTTCAATCAATGGAAATATATGTTTCAATCTGACCAAAGTTTAAACAACAGTTTGAGTTATTTTGACTTTAACAACATACAGTTTCCTTTCAGTCCTGTTGAAAGCATTACATCCCACAAGCCAACATGCATCAAAAAACCATTATCTAATTATCTAACAGCACTTCTACTTGCTGCAGGTGAGAAGCTGAGGAGATGCAATAAAGGTTCACTGAATGACATGTTGGAACTATCAACTAATTATGGCATACAGTGAAAATTACCAAGGTGACCAACTCTCCCTCCCCCCCAAGTGCCCAAATAATACCAGTCCAAATGTGATTATTTAATCATTTACTTCAAGCTGGAAACTGAATTGGTCAGAAGTTCTTTGGAATTTCTGTTAATGCTACACATGGCCAACAAATCATTTATCCATGCAATATATATACCTCCTGAGGACTATGGATAAAATAGTTTTTCTCTAGACTTACTGCATGATTTCAGTGAACTCTGGATAAATGGAGTTTTACTGTAGACTTACTTCATGACTTCAGTGAAATCTTTTAAATTTTTAATCACACTCACTTAAGTCACATCCAACTGCAAACATAGACCCTGATCAGCTATCATACACTATGCAAGCAGATAAGGGTCTATGCCATTTTACTGATTAATCTGAACAAATGGCATAAACACAGATCAGCTGGTGAATGGTAAGCCAGCAGATCTGGGTCTATGCTGTTTGAAGTTGGATCTGATTTATATGCAAAAATATTGGGTCACTGCATCTTAATTTCATCTTCTTCAGTTGTCCATTGTGTCCAATGAGGACTCTAGTTGTGCAGCCCACAGTGACTACGCATGTGGCTCCTGAGTCCAAAGCTCGATGCACACAGGATGTTACAGGATGGGCATGAGAAGTCTGTAGATGTGATGGTCTGGGATGCTGCAATGTGCCATTTTTCTCTTATGGCTGCAAGTCCTTGGTGGTGGTCATCCTCCACAAGTTCAACAACCTTTGTGATGACTGTGCGCCAGGTAGAGAGGTCCTTGGCCAAGACTTCCAGCTCACTGGGTTGGATTCTGTACCATTTCAGGTTACACTTAAGGTTGTCTTTGTACCTTTTTCGGGGCGCCCTCATTTCTGCTTACTCTGCTTGAGCTCACCATAGAAGAGCTGTCTCGGTATTCTGGTCTCCTCCATCCAAATGACATGACCAGACCATCTGAGCTGGGCTTTCAACAGCAGTGCCTCAATGCTAGAAACATTGGCCCTGTTGAGGACTTTAAGTCGGACACCCTGTCTTGCCACTGGATGTACATAACTGACCACAGTGAGCGAATGTGGAATTGCTTGAACTGCTTCACATGCCTGCAGTATACAGTCCAGGTTTTACAGCTGTAAAGCAAGGAGGTTAGGATCACAGCTTTATAGATCTTGATTTTGGTGGGCATTTGACTGTCTTTTTGCTGCAGGACTCTGACACAAAGTCTTCCTTGGGCTTGTCTTGCATTCCAGATCCTGTCTGTAATTTCGTTGTCCAGTGACCCATCTAAAGACACTCTACTTCCCAAGTATGTAAAGCTCTCCATATTCTTCAGCTGTCTCCATTCCAATTTTGAAGAGGGGTTGTGGAGGGTATGTGTAAGGAGTTAGCTGAAGGAGTACCTCTGTTTTATCCTGGTTTATTGTCAGACCAATCAGCCTGGATGCCTCAGAAAACTTATTCACAATGGTCTGAAGGTGGTTTTCCTTGTGGGCCAAAGTGCACAGTCATCTTCAAACAGAGCTTTGAGAAGTAGTCTTTCCAGTGTCTTTGTTCTTGCAGAGAGCAGATGCAAGTCAAACAGGGGTCCATTAAGATGATATCTGATTCTGAGTCCAGTGCCTAGGTCCTTCACTGCAAAGAGTAGGACTTGGGTGAAAAAGAGGTTGAATGGTTCAGGTGAAAACAAACAGCCCTGCTTCACTCCAGTTGAGATGCCAAAGTGTTCTGAGTACTCCCCATTGGCCAAGACCTCTCCTGTCATGTCATCATGGAACAACTGGATAAGGGTGGTGAACTATCTGGGCCAGACAAGTTTTCCAAAGACAAATCACAGGGCTTCTTTATTTACCAAGTCAAAAATGTTGGAGAGGTCAATGAACACTGTATAGCAATCCATGTGCTGTTCCATGCATTTCTCCTATATTTGCTCCACAGTGAAGATCATGTCAACTGTGCAGTGGCTTGGATGGAATCCACACTGTGATTCAGGTAGCAGTTCCTCTGAAATGATAGTGACAAGTCTGTTCTGGATGGTGTGGGCAAGAATCTTCCATGCAATGGAGAGCAGAGAGATTTCTCTATAGCTGTTGCAGTCAGCTCTAGCACCTTTATTCTTGTACAGTGAGATGATGGTGGCAGATCTGCAGGCATATCTTCCTCATCCCAGAGGCTGATGATGGTGAGGATGTCATGAAAAGTTGCAAATGCTTCTATGTTAAGAGTCTTGAACTGCAGGGATTCCAGCTTTACATGATGACCTGCCACACAGTTCATCTGTTTAATGGCCTTTCACACCTCCTCCTCCTCCTCAGCTGGGGGCAACTCCAGCTCTTCGCAGACTGGTCTCTGATGGATTTGTTGCAGTGTTGCTCAATTGACAGTTGATGGGCGATTGAGAAGCTGGCTAAAGTGTTCCTTCCATCTTGCCTTTATCCCTTCTAAGTCTTTGATGGATGTGGTGCCATCTTCTGAGAGTAGAAGGGTGGATCCTGATCTGGAAGGGCCATCGACAGCTTTAATTGCACTTAACAGCATTTTGGAGTTCTTCATACCAGTATATTATTGGATTTCCTTGTTTTCCCACCACTGATTCTGCATTTTGCAGACTTCCTGTTGATTTGCCCTTACCTGTATCTCTTGGAGATGGGGTTTTGATCTTTCGGCCACTCAGAATTTGCCTTGTTCTTTTCTTCAATCAGGATCTTGATGTCCTCATCATACTCATCAAAACCATCATGGTGGGCTCTTGTCCTAAGACCCAGGACAGACTTAGCTGTTTCCGTTACTATCTCTTTGAACTGGTTCCATTTTTTAATTTTATACTATAGCACTAATTTAATTCTCTCAGCCTACCATAAATCTGACCAGAAATGTGTTATTTGTGGACTCACCAATTTTATCTGGTGTCATTACCAAAGGGCTTTAAGCCAAGAAATGCAAGCACACCATACTACATGCCAGAAATGACACATTATGTATAGACATCAAGTTTTGAATGATACAAAATAAACGCACACAAGCATGCCATACCATATGCCAGAATTGACATTCTCTGTACAGACATCAAGTGGTATGATATAAAATCAACACACACAAGCAAGCCATAAAAGATGGCCCAGAAATGACACTACTGTATCGACATCAAGTTGTATAATAAAAAATCAATATCAAGTACCCATACCACATGTTTAATTGACACTCTGTATAGTCATCAAGTTGTGTGATACAAATAACAATACACACAAGCGTGCCATACCATATGCTCGAATTGACAGTCCCTGTACAGACATCAAGTTGTATGATAAAAAATCAACACACACAAGCATACCATACCAGACGGCCAAGAACTGACACTGTACAGACGTCAAGCTGTATGATTTAAAAATCAATACACACAAGCATGCCATACCAGATGCCAGAAATGACATTCTGTATAAAGTTTTATGACAAAAAGTACCTTTCCAGAGGTATTTTCTATGTTGGTGGAAATGCTGCTTCGGGGGGGCGGGGCGGGGGTGGGGTGAAGGGGAGAAGTATGGAATATTTTGAAGCAAAATTCTACCAACTAATAGGATATGGCAGGTCAAAAAATTCCCAGTGTAATGTTATACTCTGTAAATGGCAATACTGATGTTATATCTGTGAACATAACTGTACAAAGGCTGGCATAAATGATGTCTGTATATGGTAATGATTATGTTATATCTGCAAACATAACTGTACAAAGGCTGACATAAATGATGTCCATATATGTTGATGCTGATGTTGCAGCCTTGAACATGATTGCATAAAAGCTGGCAAAGGACTGGAGTTTTAACATGTGTTGACACTTTCAGTGCATCGCATGAAAAGGATGGATGGCCAACAGCATGATATTTGTGTAACAAGAGTCCTAAATGTGATTGACACTGTACTAGCTGAAAAGAATTTTAGGGAATCCAAAATAAGACCGTTACTTCCAGCTAACTGCTGAGTGCTGAAACCATATCTGATATTCTTGAGCAATAAAAAAGATTTTTAAATTTTGACTGCTGTGGTTGCCCTATTTTAAGTCAGATTGGCACCATTTTTATTTTTTTTAAACCTGATGTAAATACATGATCATCCATTTGGAGGAGTAGTGATAACATAATTTTCAAGATGGCCACCATGATTGGTTGTCTGATCAGCATAATTTTCATTTAGGAACATCTATGCACCATGTAAATATGACATTCCATTCTGCAGGAGTACATGCAAGACTTTCAAAATGGCTGCCAGAGCAACCATAAATCCATGTCAAACCAGCATCAATTTAATTTCAGATCCACTGACCATTATAAAGTCATTTCGTGAAAATGCTATGTTGATATGACAATACATTTATGATGAGAAACAATAAAAAGATTTATAAGATGGTCACTCCGGTGGCTATACTGAAAGTAGCACCATGTCAGGCTATTAGAGATGACATAAAACAATAAAAAAAAATGAACATTCTTTTCTATGATATGGAAGTAGAGTTCATAAAAATGAGACAATGTTTTTAATGGCTCTTTTGTTTATTAAATCGTTGTTCTTAAAATCTGCTTCAAATTCTATTACAGTCCATAGCTTGAAATCAAATTTTACTGGCTGAAAATCACAGAATTTGAGTACCTACCAGGTATAAATGTATCATCATTAATATGGAAAGTTTGCCACTGAATACATTTATTCCAACTGCACTGGTCAGAAGGGTTCTCCAAAGTAGGCTATGAAGCAGAATCTATGGAATCATAAACACAATTAATTAACCCATCGTAGTAAAGCATAAAATGCCAATCACATTGACCTTCTTGTATTCATGGCCTTGTAGTAACAGAGATGCAATCAATTATAAAGTTCATGAATGGAACATAAACAACACACAACGAATGAAGTTTTAAAATAATATTTCAAAGAATGTCATTGAAACATAAATATAGGTGGTCACAGATGCATTTATGCTCTAACCCCTAGGTCACTGGAGCGGTCTAATCCTAGTCAGTGGTCTGTAAAATATGGGTCATAATGACCTATTTCTACAACGAGATAATAGTGCTCACAGAGATCATGCTCTCACCAAGTTTCATGATTCTATATAGGATACAAAGTACACAGCATACCACAATCTTATGTCGTCATGAGCTAAATGATAGAACATAACCTGCAAGTAAAATGTGACATGCAGGTCACAGTGGTCTTGTTTGAGGTAACAGTGTGATACTTAAGGATATGCAAACAATCTAGTTTTATGATTCTAGCATTAAAAGAGATTGAGAAAAAACTTTACAACATAAAATTTCAACAAAACCAGTGAAACATGAAATATGGTTCACAGTGAACTACTTTTGTGGTGAGGATGTAGTACTGATGCATTCCCTCATCAAGTTTGATAAATCTAAGTATAAAAGTATATATCGAGGTGTTAAAAAGTCTATTTCATCATGAACTAATTGCAAAAATGTAACCTAACCCATTTAAATATAAAATATAGGTCACAGCTGCCTTCTTTTTTTGGTAAGAATGTGGTACTAACAGAGATGAATACAATTATCTAGGCTGATGGTTCTAGTATCAACAGAGACTAAGAAATAATCTTAAAACAAACAATTTCACCAGTCATTCACATGTAAAATATCAGTTAGTGACCTTTTCTGCTGAGGCTGTGGTGCTTAATCAAGATGTATCCCATCACCAAGTCTTCTTATTCCAGGCATAATGGTATTGCTAGATGCAAAAACTTAAGCAAGAATGCACAATTAATATACATGTATGTACAAAATTATAGCCCACCCCATGGATAGGTGCAATGAAACCTACTCCAAACTGCTGCCTAGGACTTACGGAAGAAAGAAAAGTTGACATTCATGGAAGGTGGACATGTGTATATGTTTTAATCTGAGTAGAACCAACAATGAAGCAAGGTAGTACATTAGCTCTTGTCAACTTCATAGTGGTGTGCCAAGCAAACAAAACTTGACGTAAGTAGCACACAATCTCCTTTAAACAATTCTGCAGTGCATGTTACCACACGTGACAGTCAGAGGCGTACATGTTAATAACAACCTAACATGGAATAAACATGTCAGGCATGTTATAAAAAGGTCTTGTCCACTCTACTGCTATCCTCCAAAATCAAATGCTTCCTCCCCACTTCACACAGGGTTAGTTTTGCTAAAGCTATGTTCAGCCCCAGTTTAATTTTTGCAAAGCTGTTATGGGCAACTGCTGCCAGCACCACATGATTAAGCCATTTTTCCTACAGAAAAAAGCATGCATGATTAATCCTGGGTGAACATTATACAGACTCCAATCAAGTAACTGATAAATTAAGATTGCAGTTAATTAAAGAATGCATACAAAATTTATGTACAGGACTTCTAATTAGGAAGGTCTTCCCTATCTCAAATATATTGTCAACTCACAAGAAATAAATCCAAATTCAATTCTGTTATGGTATATTTCCACTAAATAAATTGCAAAATTCCAAAATGTAAAAAGAAAAAAGAACAGCTTTGCTTTCTCAGGTCCACAGATCTGGAACAGTTCACCTGCATTTGTCAAAGCACATCAGTGAATGTTTTTCAAACAAGATTACTAGAATGGCTATATAATATAATGAAAACACAGGACTTGCATATCCATTAGGAATTCCTCCACCTTTATTTCTCTTTATCAAGGACCTCTTATACCATACTATATGTAATTTTACCCAACTTATACTAGTAAGTATTTTTTGAACATACTGTACATGCATGGCAGATTTTGGAAAATCCATCCATCCAAGCTGTTGTCCATCACACACTGAATATAGTGGTCATACTCATCATTGATGTATGAAATTGTACTGCCCCATCAAACAGTCACAGCAATATCATAATATAATAGTGGACATCCACTACATTGCATGGAGCTTACTCACCAGCTTAGCTACATTTGACAGTGCAGTGATATTCATAAGCTGTACACAACGCTTGTTAAGATTCAACAACTCACCTACTAAAACGTATTAACATACCTGTATTGCTAGAGATGAAAGATAAATTTCCGAGCAAAGACTCCCATGAGAATGCTTAGGTGCTTTACAAAATATAAAAGGTTTAATGTTATAATGATTTCAATAACTTAAAGTAAGTGATAGAGAAAGAGTTTCTTATTCTAACCAAACGAAGGAAAAGAATATACCAGTACAAGGAATTATTAACAGATTGAGACGAGGAGGAAAACAATGTTGCTGGAATCTGCAAAATGATTGTATGGTCTATTCAATACTATGAGAAAGAAAGTGTGATCTTTTCTGTTATTCCCCCAGTCATGTTATATAATCTTTTGCTTAAAATGTTCCCCCAACAATGAAATACACATAATGATATCCAGACATATCCTGTAGTCCAGTCACTGTATAACACTTCACCACCAAATATGCATTTACATGTGACACATCTTCCCAAGAATTCTGGAGTAAGTTAGAGACATGTTAAGATTAAACACTGACCAACACTTGAAGACCCTATCAAACACACCCCTTTATTCTATTAATAACGGCATTAAAAAAAAACGACCCTGATCATTGCAGATTTGGTCATCTAACATGTTTAAAATAACCAAACATGACGGTGAAAGCGCATCTTCGCTAGCCAAGGTTCCCATATGTTAACCCTATCTATACCTTGGCAGATTGAGCAGTTTCTTCTGTGAATTTCATCGGATGTGGCGGAAAGCCACCTCATCCCATCATAATTAAATTGTTTAAATCTGAACACTGTTCCTACATGATCGAAAGAAGGGGAGCACACAACTAGAATAGACTCATACATAAGCATTTTTCCACTGCCGGTCAGTGTTTGTACAAATACGTTTCACTCAAATACACATATAATGGCTTCCCTCTGGTACATAGTCATACTTCAATGTTAAACCTACAAAGTATCAAAGTCAATTGCCTCCCCATTTTCATCTGATGTACAATGTTACACGCTAATGGTTAGTTAGCATTACATTCTAAGGGAGGCAAGTCATTAAATCCAATAAATGTCACTAGGACAAAGCACTAAACTATCTGCTCAATCCGCCAAGGTTTAGATAGGGTTAATATAATGGAACCTTGGCTAGTGAAGATGGGTGAATGTGATGAAATGTACCTGATCTGGTACAACACATTTCTTTCAATCAACAATATGTATGGCAAAACTGTTCCTGAATGTCATGTGAATAGTTTCGCTGTCAGTTATCTTTGACCCAATTATCCATTTCAAAAAGTTGGCATTAATATAAATAAAAATTCTTCAGCAAAAACATACAAACCACATATTTTGAGAGATTTAGCAATTAAATCAGCAATGTAAAGCTTCTGAAATGGTGTCTATAATCACCCAAATGATGCTGAATCTTTGGGCCCTGAAGTAAGTTTAAAGTTCTGCATGAGTGCATGTTTGCAGGTGCACGTATGTGTAGTCAATATATAGTGATGTAGCTAGGCAATTTTTCTGATGTACACTCTGTCATGTGACTTGGGTAGGGGATATCGAAGAAACTTTAAAAAATAATATTTTCTCTATGATATGCACATTTATCTGTATGCTTAGCTAGGCCATTGATAAATACTACAAGCAATGTTACTACCATAGTTTGTACAGGTAACGGTATTAAACTGACATATACCATGGCTGAGTTTATGGCATCAGGGTGTCTCTCATCTGGTTTTTTAGACATGGGACAAATGTAATAAAAAGTGTGGCATGCCATAAAACCAACCACAACAGCAAAATCTGTGATAGAGCTCAACTATATTAAGTGGGTATAAACCAGACTAAATGGACATCCATGAGATACAGTGGGCATCCACCATTTTTAGTGGGCATCTTTTCTTTGCCACCCGTGTCCTTGTCCCAAGTACTGAGTGGACATTCCAAAATCCATGATGTGTACTATAAAGGGCCCAAGGTAGATTAAATATAAATTAGTTGGGTTACCCTCTTTAAAATTAGTATTATCATTATAATTCTTATTTTTAGTAGTACCAGTAGTAGTAAATCTAATAACACAGTGTTTTGCAATGTACTTCAGTGTAAAGTTTGGTAAAACAGGCCCAATAAATCATAAATCGGGGCCACACATCCTGCGGACTTAGGGATGTAAAACAGGTCCAATAAATGATGTATCTGAGCCACTCATCCTGTGGGCTTGGGGATGTAAAACAAGCCCAATAAATTATATATCAGGGCCACTCATCCTGTGGGCTTCGAGATGTAAAACAGGCCCAATAAATGACCCTTCCTAGCCACTCATTCTGCAAGCCTAGGGATGTAAAACAGGCCCAATAAATGACCCTTCCTAGCCACTCATCCCGCAGACTTGGGAATGTAAAACAGGTCCAATAAATGACCCTTCCTAGCAACTCATCCTGTGGGCTTGAGGATGTAAAACAGGCCCAGTAAATGATATATCCGGGTCACACATCCTGCGGACTTGTGGATGTAAAACAGGCCCATTAAGTGATATATCTGGGCCACTCATCCTGCATGCTTGGGGATGTAAAACAGGCCCAATAAATCATATATCTGCACCATTCATCCTGCGTGCTTGGGGATGTAAAACAGGCCCAATAAATGATATATCTGCCATTCATCCTGCAGGCTTGGGGATGTAAAACAGGCCCAATAAATGACCCTTTCTAACCACTCATCCTGCAGGCTTGGGGATGTAAAACAGGCCCAATAAATGATATATCCTGTGACTTGGGGATGTAAAACAAGCCCAATAAATGATATATCTGGGTCACTCATCCTGTGACTTGGGGATGTAAAACAAGCCCAATAAATGATATATCTGGGCCACTCATCATGTGGGCTTGGAGATGTAAAATAGGCCCAACAAATGATATGTCTGGGCCACTCATCATGTGGGCTTGGAGATGTAAAATAGGCCCAATAAATGATATATCTGGGTCACTCATCCTGTGACTTGGGGATGTAAAACAAGCCCAATAAATGATATATCTGGGTCACTCATCCTGTGACTTGGGGATGTAAAACAAGCCCAATAAATGATATATCTGGGCCACTCATCATGTGGGCTTGGAGATGTAAAATAGGCCCAACAAATGATATGTCTGGGCCACTCATCATGTGGGCTTGGAGATGTAAAATAGGCCCAATAAATGATATATCTGGGTCACTCATCCTGTGACTTGGGGATGTAAAACAAGCCCAATAAATTATATATCTGGGCCACTCATCATGTGGGCTTGGAGATGTAAAATAGGCCTAATAAATGATATATCTGGGTCACTCATCCTGTGACTTGGGGATGTAAGACAAGCCCAATAAATGATATATCTGGGTCACTCATCCTGTGACTTGGGGATGTAAAACAAGCCCAAAAAATTATATATCTGGGTCACTCATCCTGTGACTTGGGGATGTAAAACAAGCCCAATAAATTATATATCTGGGCCACTCATCATGTGGGCTTGGAGATGTAAAATAGGCCCAACAAATGATATGTCTGGGCCACTCATCATGTGGGCTTGGAGATGTAAAATAGGCCCAATAAATGATATATCTGGGTCACTCATCCTGTGACTTGGGGATGTAAAACAAGCCCAATAAATTATATATCAGGGCCACTCATCCTGTGGGCTTCGAGATGTAAAACAGGCCCAATAAATGACCCTTCCTAGCCACTCATTCTGCAAGCCTAGGGATGTAAAACAGGCCCAATAAATGACCCTTCCTAGCCACTCATCCCGCAGACTTGGGAATGTAAAACAGGTCCAATAAATGACCCTTCCTAGCAACTCATCCTGTGGGCTTGAGGATGTAAAACAGGCCCAGTAAATGATATATCCGGGTCACACATCCTGCGGACTTGTGGATGTAAAACAGGCCCATTAAGTGATATATCTGGGCCACTCATCCTGCATGCCTGGGGATGTAAAACAGGCCCAATAAATCATATATCTGCGCCATTCACCCTGCGTGCTTGGGGATGTAAAACAGGCCCAATAAATGATATATCTGCCACTCATCCTGCAGGCTTGGGGATGTAAAACAGGCCCAATAAATGACCCTTTCTAACCACTCATCCTGCAGGCTTGGGGATGTAAAACAGGCCCAATATATGATATATCTGGGTCACTCATCCTGTGACTTGGGGATGTAAAACAGGCCCAATAAATGATATATCTGCCACTCATCCTGCAGGCTTCGGGATGTAAAACAGGCCCAATAAATGACCCTTTCTAACCACTCATCCTGCAGGCTTCGGGATGTAATATAGGCCCAACAAATGATATATCTGGGTCACTCATCATGTGACTTGGGGATGTAAAACAAGCCCAATAAATTATATATCTGGGTCACTCATCCTGTGACTTGGGGATGTAAAACAAGCCCAATATATTATATATCTGGGTCACTCATCCTGTGACTTGGGGATGTAAAACAAGCCCAATAAATGATATATCTGGGCCACTCATCATGTGGGCTTGGAGATGTAAAATAGGCCCAACAAATGATATGTCTGGGTCACTCATCATGTGGGCTTGGAGATGTAAAATAGGCCTAATAAATGATATATCTGGGTCACTCATCCTGTGACTTGGGGATGTAAAACAAGCCCAATAAATGATATATCTGGGTCACTCATCCTGTGACTTGGGGATGTAAAACAAGCCCAATAAATTATATATCTGGGCCACTCATCATGTGGGCTTGGAGATGTAAAATAGGCCCAATAAATGATATATCTGGGTCACTCATCCTGTGACTTGGGGATGTAAAACAAGCCCAATAAATTATATATCAGGGCCACTCATCATGTGGGCTTGGAGATGTAAAATAGGCCCAATAAATGATATATCTGGGCCACTCATCATGTGGGCTGGGCCACTCATCATGTGGGCTTGGAGATGTAAAATAGGCCCAATAAATGATATATCTGGGTCACTCATCCTGTGACTTGGGGATGTAAAACAAGCCCAATAAATTATATATCAGGGCCACTCATCATGTGGGCTTGGAGATGTAAAATAGGCCCAATAAATGATGCCACTCATCTTGGGATGGATGTACTCAAACATGTAAACCCAATAAATGATATTCTACTCATCCTGTGGGCTTGAGATGTGTAAATGATATAGGCCTCAGATGTAAATGATATATCTGGGCCACTCATCATGTGGGCTTGGGGATGTGTATAAACAAGGCCCAATAAATGATATATCTGGGCCACTCATCATGTGGGCTTGGGGATGTAAAATAGGCCCAATAAATGATATATCTAACCACTCATCCTGCAGGCTTGGGGATGTAAAACAGCCCAATATTATATATCTGGGTCACTCATCCTGTGACTTGGGGATGTAAAACAAGCCCAATAAATGATATATCTGGGCCACTCATCATGTGGGCTTGGAGATGTAAAATAGGCCCAATAAATAGGCCCAACAAATGATATATCTGGGTCATCTGGGTCACTCATCCTGTGACTTGGGGATGTAAAACAAGCCCAATAAATTATATATCAGGGCCACTCATCATGTGGGCTTGGAGATGTAAAATAGGCCCAATAAATGATATATATGGGCCACTCATCATGTGGGCTTGGAGATGTAAAATAGGCCCAACAAATGATATGTCTGGGCCACTCATCATGTGGGCTTGATGCAAAATAGGCCCAACAAATGATATATCTGGGTCACTCATCATGTGGGCTTGGAGATGTAAAATAGGCCCAGATAAATGATATATCTGGGCCACTCATCACGTGGGCTTGGAGATGTAAAATAGGCCCAATAAATGATATATCTGGGCCACTCATCATGTGGGCTTGGAGATGTAAAATAGGCCCATTAAGTGATATATCTGGGCCACTCATCATGTGGGCTTGGAGATGTAAAATAGGCCCAATAAATGATATATCTGGGCCACTCATCATGTGGGCTTGGAGATGTAAAATAGGCCCAGATAAATCCTCTGCATCTCAGGAAAGTTGACTAATGGATGTACTCTTTTTGATGCATTCTGGGACACATGATGTCTTGGACTTCTTACAAGAGTTCAGCTGATGTCTTGATTTTGTATTTAAGGATGAACCCTTTGTTGCTTTATCTTTGTTTTGTATGCCTTTTTGGGGGTGCCTAAACTTACACATCATTATAGTCAAGATTGTGCTGATGTGCTGTCAAATGCTATACATACATGCATGCATACATACATACATACACACACACACAGACACATACATACATACATACATACATACATACATACATACATACACACATACATACATACACATATAGTATACACATCATTGATTTTGGAATAGTGGCCGAATGGTCTAAAGAACTCACCGTTACGGATCACTGCCATCTCACCTCTGTCTGTGTGGGTTTGAGTCTTGGGCTCAACCAATGTGGGTACATGAGAAAGCTTGCCAGTAGCTTCTCGTGGGTCAGTGGTTCTTTACGGGTTTTACTGGCCACCATGTATAGCCTATCTAGTGCTGAAAAATGGCGTTAAGCCCTAAAACAACAACAATTACGTACTCTACTGGTCGCATCCCCTAAGTTTCCTACAATGACATACATGCTAATCAATTACATAACAAGCATATATATTGCAAGAAAATTCCGAGTACACGTACAACATTTTTATGCCACAGGTAATACAACACTGAGGTGAAATTAAATAATGAATAAATAAAATGAATTTGTTAAATAGGATTTATTTTCATTTATTTCAGTACTGAGCATGAGTACTGTAAGTGGTGCATTATACGCCCACATGTGTTTAATACTCTTTGTAGAAACTAGTAGGGCATGGACAACTCTGGAGATTACTGACCAACTGGTCTCAAGGACCTTAACCTTTGTTCACAGTATGTAGTCTTGGACAAAAGTTAATGCGCAGAAACCTTTATATTCCTTTTAGACTTACCATGATTGTCCCCAATGGCCTTTAGATCCTGGAATCTGTATGTTTATTTATTACTGTAAGTGCAAAAGCCATCCAAAAAGTTTGGTAAAAGAACATACTCTAGAAAAGAAGTTGTTTTAAAGGCCAGTTTTTCTTTGAGTCACAATTTACCTTGACTTTTGACCTACCGACCCCAAAATCAAGAGGCTCTTTGTAAAGGGCCAAATTTCTGTCGATCTATCAAGAAAACATTAAGTTGGATAGGCAAACGATTAATTAGATTTATGGGGTCTGGCATGAGTTTACATCGCCGTAATGCACAGATTGGTACAGTCTCTGTCATGAGTTTAGCGATTTTTGATTAAGGCTACGTTTTTTACACTGAACAGGATAGGGGTCAACTTCTGATTGGTATGGAAAACTGTCATTTTTGAAAGTTACCAGGAATCAGTTGGGTAATCAATGTTTGTCAGGCGAACTGCACTGTTTGTGCCTAGTTCAGGTGGGAATTGTATATTTCATCCAGATTGGTCACGCTGAGAAGGGGCATGGTTTCACATGAAGACTCTCAGTTTAAATGTGCTAATAGCAAATCTGAAATCAAGTCTACACTTTTTTCTGCAAGAGAAACAAATGTAAGGGGACTCTGAGGAATTTAAGAAGTAAATTCACTCGTAAAATCATCCAGGGGAAGCGATTGTCTGGAAAAATCGACAGACACAAAAGCTTGAAAGCACTAGGTGAGATTTGTCCCACCAGGTTCTACTTGACATATCACGAACTTGCAAGCCAATGTGACCACACAAGTTGGAAGGCTAAAGACAGCAATACACCTGAGAATTCGGAAAAAGGGGAAAGTGAAAGGACCCAGACTTACAGGCACAGGATGCCAAAGGAACAGTCGGAGAGATTGGACTGATGCAAAAACTATCAGGTTACAAATCTGTACAAAGCAGTGTTCGATTTCACTCGATTTGATGATGATTAAAATTCTTTTGCTTAACAGATCGTCTATTGTAAAAGCACATTTGTATTTTGAAATTCGTTTGAAAAATATGAATCAAAGAAGTGTATCGTGCTAATGTAATGTATTATTACAATTGTTTATGAATTTTATGGTCTATGAACTTTTGGTTAAATTTTGTTTGTACATGTATGGGGTCTCATGTCTTTTTGTTCTATATACCTGCTCAGATCTTTATCTATTCCACCTGTAAATTTCACAATTTCTATTGATACTTACTCGCTCCAGGCAAATTACACCGTAGGCGATCACCTCTAGATAACGATAACCAAACCCATGACACCCACCCCAACAAAGCTGGGAGGGGAGTTATGACACTCTTTTTTTATCTTGTGTACTCAAGAACTCTGGTTATGGTAGGTAGTCTAAAACTAAAATTATGATGCAAAAACAATTTTTCTTGTTTTAGTCAAAGTGAACTTGACATTTGACTACAAAATCAAAAAGTATCCTTCTTATTCAATGTGTTAGCAATCCACAGCCTTCTTATTCAATGTGTTAGCAATCCATAGCCTTCTTATTCGATGTGTTAGCAATCCACAGCCTTGGCAAAGGAACATGGCTGAAAACTCATGCAAAAATAATGTGCAAAAACATTCATGCAAAAACAATGTTCTTCTTTCAATCACCATGTTCTTGACCTTTGATCTTTGTGAGTCCATAATCAAAAGGTTTTTTCGTACCCCAGGTGCAAGCTTTGTACAAAGTTTGGTAACTGCTGATGAACCACACAGGTTATTGAGAGGACACAAACATAGTAACAGATGGATGAATGGACAACACAGTAATGTGATATGCTTAATTTCAGTAGTAAAAAAGTACTCTGAAAGTTTCATTAATGAGTTTATTAAAATGATCAGCATACCCTGTGTTATGGATGGAGCATGGACCATCTGTTTGTAATAAGAATAATACAGGCCAGATTCTGTGCGGAAGGATATCTCTCGAGCCACCTCCTAAAAGTAGAAATGCAATGTTGTATTTATTTCATCCACAGTAGACATGTGCCTGTAAAAACTAAAAATAGCACATAAATCACAAATCATTTTGACCTGATGATCACAAACATCACCGATAATTTTAACTGATGATCACATTACACATACCACTTTAACTGATGATCACATATAATTTTAAGATATGATCCGATAAATCACACACACCATTTTAACTGATGATCCCATACATAACACATAATTTTAACATATGATCACAAACATCACACATAATTTTAACAGATGATCACATACATAACACATATCACTTTAATTGATGGTCACATACATCACACATATCACTTAAGCTGATGATCACATACATCACACAAAATTTTAACTGATGATCACATACATCACACAAAATTTTAACTGATGATCACATACATCACACATAATTTTACCTGATGATCACACAAGATTCATATTTACTACCAGCATGACATTTATTTTTGCTCAAAACAATTTTGTGAAAATGATATAGCTAACCATTGACACAAATGTAGTAGATATTGATATAACCTAGAATGTGCTGAAGGCCTCTTAAATCAAACAAAAATAAATTTCATTAAAAGCATACACGTATGGGCTCAATATCAAACCAACAGACTCATTTCAAATAACACAACCTTCATTGAAAAGATAATATCAAATGAATAGACTTATTTCAAATAACACAGCCTTCATATGAATGATATCAAATCAATACCCTGATTTCAAATAACACAGCTGTCATAATAAAGATAATATAAAATCAACAGATTCATTTCAAATAACACAGCCTTCATAATAAAGATAATATCAATAGACTCATTTAAAATAACACAGCCTTCATAAAAGAAACATCAAATCAATAGACTCAGCCTTCATAATAAAGTGATTATAAAATCAATTGACTCATTTCAAATAACACAGCCTTAATAATAAAGATAGTATCAAAAATTAATAGACTCATTTCAAATAACACAACCTTCAACAAAACGATAATATCAAATTAATAGACTCATTTCAAATAACACAGCCTTCAACAAAAAGATAATATATCAAATCAATAGACTCATTTCAAATAACACAGCCTTCATCAAAAAGATAATATCAAATTAATAGACTCATTTCAAATAACACAGCCTTCAACAAAAAGATAATATCAAATTAATAGACTAAATTCAAATAACACAGCCTTCATCAAAAAGATAATATCAAATTAATAGACTCATTTCAAATAACACAACCTTCATAAAAAGATAATATCAAATTAATAGACTCATTTCAAATAACAGCCTTCATAAAAAGATAATATAACAAATTAACAGACTCATTTCAAATAACACAACCTTCAACAAAAAGATAATATCAAATTAATAGACTCATTTCAAATAATACAGCCTTCAACAAAAAGATAATATCAAATTAATAGACTCATTTCAAACAACACAGCCTTCACAAAAAGATAATATATCAAATTAACAGACTCATTTCAAATAACACAACCTTCAACAAAATGATAATATCAAATTAATAGACTCATTTCAAATAACACAACCTTCAACAAAAAGATAATATATTAAATTAATAGACTCATTTCAAATAACACAGCCTTCATCAAAAAGATAATATCAAATTAATAGACTCATTTCAAATAACAGCCTTCATAAAAAGATAATATCAAATTAATGGACTCATTTCAAATAACACAGCCTTCATCAAAAGGATAATATCAAATTAATGCTCATTTCAAATAACACAGCCTTCATAAAAAGATAATATCAAATTAATAGACTCATTTCAAATAACACAACCTTCATAAAAAGATAATATCAAATTAATACTCATTTCAAATAACACAGCCTTCATAAAAAGATAATACATATAAATTAATAGAATCATTTCAAATAACACAGCCTTCAACAAAAAGATAATATCAAATTAATAGACTCATTTCAAATAACACAGCCTTCATCAAAAAGATAATATTAAATTAATAGACTCATTTCAAATAACACAGCCTTCATAAAAAGATAATACTCTGATAAGTCTTAACCCAAAATTATTTTTGAAGTCTTGATAAAAGTTGTCTCCTGTAACGGTATAAAACTTCATAAATCAGTACAATCTATACTTCTTTATAAGTCAAGTCAAACTGCAAACAACAAAGATCCTAACATGCCACAGCATAATGCATCTGCAGATCAGGGTCTGTGTTGTTTGTTTGACTGAGTGTTACTAACAATATACACAGACCCAGATCTGCTGCTACATTATTCGATTGTAAAATTTTGTAAAATTTTGTAAAATTTTGCTTCTTTATCTCGTCGTTAAGCAACTTAAATTTAAACAGGAAATGCAAAAGTTATTTGGGATCTGAAATAAAAAAATGTAAGTCCCAACATAAAAAATAATGCACAAATTTTATTTATTCTGAATATTTACAGCATTAAATAAATAATCTCTACAGTAAAACTAACTATTCATTACAGTTGATCTAGTAGTATAAAAAAATGTGAATAATTGTCTTATAACAAAATTAATTTAAGTATTTACGACTTCTTTATTTCAAAATGTTGTGATAACAAACTACAACTCTACAACTTTTGCAATTGTTTGATACATTAGAGACAAAGAAACCGTAGAGCAATAGAAAAGGTGGTAAACATTTAATTGAAAAAAAAATAGTTTAATGAAAATTAAGGCATATCTAAGGAATAAATTACTCCACCCATTCAATATCAAAAGAATATTTCACAAGAAATCACTGAATTGTACATGGATTATATAAATTTAGGATTAGTTCATCCATCAAGAAAATAATTACAGAAAAGAATCACATCATAATTACATGTATGTGAAAATAATGTGTATTCCATTTCTTTATGCAGATGAGAATATGTGATTTTCCATCTTGAACAATGATTTTCTTAATAAATGATTAATTATCATCTCCATTTTTCATCCAGATCTCTTAGCTCCTTGCTTTTTATCTCCTTTCTGAATGACAATAATGTCCATAATCCATTGTAGACATTTTTGAAGCAAGATGAAGATGGTATCAATTTTGTTTCTTATTTGTAAAGAAGGATGGAAGCTGCAAGCAAGTAAAGTTGGGCCACTTTGTACCACCTCTGAAATCAATGACTACAATTCCTCATTGCTACACCTGTCAAATTATTGACTATAAATCCTCATTGCTACACCTATCAAATTAATTACTACAATTACTCACTGCAAAACCTTTCAAAATTAATGATTACAATTCCTCATTGTTACTGCCAAATTAATGACTACAATTCCTCATTGCTACACCTGTCAAATTAATGACTACAATTCCTCATTGCTACACCTGTCAAATTAATGACTACAATTCCTTATTGCTACACCTGTCAAATTAATGACTACAATTCCTCACTGCTACAAATTAATGACTACAATTCCTCACTGCTACACCTGTCAAATTAATGACTACAATTCCTTATTGCTACACCTGTCAAATTAATGACTAAAATTCCTCAGTGTTAGAACTGTCAAATTAATGACTACAATTCCTCATTGCTACTCCTGTCAAATTAATGACTAAAATTCCTCACTGCTACACCTGTCAAATTAATGACTACAATTCCTCACTGCTACACCTGTCAAATTAATGACTACAATTCCTTATTACTACACCTGTCAAATTAATGACTAAAATTCCTCAGTGTTAGAACTGTCAAATTAATGACTACAATTCCTCATTGCTACTCCTGTCAAATTAATGACTAAAATTTCTCACTGCTACACCTGTCAAATTAATTACTACAATTCCTTATTGCTACATCTGTCAAATTAATCACTACAACTGCTCACTGCTAGAACTGTCAAATTAATGACTGCAATTCCTCATTGCTACAACTGTCATATTAATGACTACAATTCCTTATTGCTACATCTGTCAAATTAATCACTACAACTCCTCATTGCTAGAACTGTCAAATTAATGACTGCAATTCCTCACTGCTACAACTGTCAAATTAATGACTACAATTCCTTATTGCTACACCCGTCAAATTAATGACTACAATTCCTCAGTGTCAGAACTGTCAAATTAATGACTAAGATTCCTCACTGCTACACCTGCCAAATTAATGACTAAAATTCCTCACTGCTACAAATGTCAAATTAATGACTAAAATTCCTCACTGCTACAAATGTCAAATTAATGACTACAATTTCTCATTGCTACACCTGTCAAATTAACGACTGCAATTCCTCATTGCTATACCAGGGGGCCCCCGAGTGGCCGAGTGGTCTAAAGCGCTCTCCATTACAGATCACTGCCACCTCACCTCTGTCTGCGTGGGTTCGAGTCTAGGATTCAGCGAATGTGGATATGTGAGAAAGCTTGCCAGTAGCTTCTCGTGGGTTGGTGGTTCTTTCCGGGGATTTCCCAGTTTCTTCCTCCACCATTAATACTGGCCGCCATGTATAGCCTATCGTGTACTGAAAAATGGCGTTAAGCCCCACAACAACAACAACAACAACATCATTGCTATACCTATCAATTTTAAGGACTAAAATTTCTCATTGCTACAACTGTCAAATTAATGACTAAAATTCCTTATTGCTAAGTTGTACCAATGATACTTTCAGATAAACAGGCTGTAAGATTTTACATACTACAATATTCTGTGAGATTTGCATAAATTTTGAAAGATCTGGTTTTTTTCACCAAGGTCGTCCATTTACAATGACGAGAAATACAAAGAGGCTGTCCTTTTGATTAAACATATATTGGTAAACTACAAGTTATTTGGAATGGGCATACAATCATGATATGAATGGTACACTTAAAACAGACATCTTTATTTGAAAACACCTGCAAGATCTTTACATTAAAATGTCACAAGGTAAAAAATCCTGCCATAGCAAATCTATACTTAAATGAATGACTGATCTCAAGTAGATCTCAAGAAATTTTGATCATCAACACGACATGTGGCTCCAAAATTGGCAAATTTCACAACTAAAATGAATGTAACAAAGAATGTATAACATGGAAACCATTTCCAAATGAGTCATGATCACAAGTGGGTGGTGTAAGCAGAGCAAACAATGGTAAAAAAAGACATTACCTTGATATTTGAAAACCAAATATGGTTTTCATGAAAAAGTTTCATGCAAGATGCATGTTTAAATCCCATGTACAAACACACTAACAATCCTGTAACACTCAGAATAAGCTGGCCCAGTGGTATTCCAAATAGCATGATGGTCTCTCTTCCTAAACTAGGTATCCCATTACCCTTGTTCGGACCTTTTCTTTGATGGCCACCATATTTCTGTTGACCACCCTTCCTTCTCCGAAATTCTGTCATATCTGGTGTTTGTGCCTTCCAGCTGATATTGAGTTTTAGATAAATACCAAGTTATCTTCTTGTCTTTTAATCTCTAGCACTTCTTTTACCTTCTTTCACTTGTAAATATTAAAGTTACATTAGTACATTAAACACCTTAATCTGTATCAAGTCCGTACACTGTCCAAATCCAGGACTCAAAAGATCATCTACTAAATCTCTTCCAGTTTGTGTGGAGTATTTAAATGTGATCCAGTAAGCATCAATAAAGGTCAATAATTTTATATGGAGAAACAGCCAACCTTCTGTGAGATCAGGGAAATAATATCCTCGGATCAATAAGAATATGCTGTCTGAAGCACCTGGCTGTGTAAGCTGACAAGATGCAAGCACCCTATTTGCTTGTGCATAATGCACATCAAAACTGTGAACAAAAAATAGCAACCCTGATTTGTCACCACATAATGCATCAGCAAATCAGGGTCAACGTCATTAATTCTACTTGTAATTTAAAGTAAATATTGTCAAACCTAATTAACTGATGCATTATGGGATGACAGATCAGAGTCTACATGGTTTGCTGTGGATAACCAACACATTATGGGATGACAGACCAGTCTGCAGTTGAGAACTGATGCATTATGGGATGGCAAATTTCGAGTCCACACAGCCTGCAGTGACTACCTGATGCATTATGGAATAACAAATAAGTCTACAGAGTTTGCAGTGATTAACTGATGGGAAGGAAGATCAGAGTCTACACAGTTTACAGTGATTAGGTGGTACATTATGGGATGGCAGATCAGAGTTTACAGTTTACAGTGATTAGGTGGTACATTATGGGATGGCAGATCAGAGTTTACACAGTTTACAGTGATTAGGTGGTACATTATTGGATGGCAAATCAGAGTTTACACAGTTTAGAGTGATTAGGTGCTACATTATGGGATGGCAGATCAGAGTTTACACAGTTTACAGTGATTAGGTGGTACATTATGGGATGGCAGATCAGAGTTTACACAGTTTACAGTGATTAGGTGCTACATTATGGGATGGCAGATCAGAGTTTACAGTTTACAGTGATTAGGTGGTACATTATGGGATGGCAGATCAGAGTTTACACAGTTTACAGTGATTAGGTGGTGGACATTACATTATGGGATGGCAAATCAGAGTTTACACAGTTTACAGTGATTAGGTGGTACATTATGGGATGGCAGATCAGAGTTTACAGTTTACAGTGATTAGGTGGTACATTATGGGATGGCAGATCAGAGTTTACAGTTTACAGTGATTAGGTGGTACATTATGGGATGGCAAATCAGAGTTTACACAGTTTACAGTGATTAGGTGGTACATTATGGGATGGTACATTATGGGATGGTAGATCAGAGTTTACACAGTTTACAGTGATTAGGTGGTACATTATTGGATGGCAAATCAGAGTTTACACAGTTTACAGTGATTAGGTGGTACATTATGGGATGGCAGATCAGAGTTTACAGTTTACAGTGATTAGGTGGTACATTATGGGATGGCAGATCAGAGTTTACAGTTTACAGTGATTAGGTGGTACATTATGGGATGGCAGATCAGAGTTTACAGTGATTAAGTGGTACATTATGGGATGGCAGATCAGAGTTTACACAGTTTACAGTGATTAGGTGGTACATTATGGGATGGCAAATCAGAGTTTACACAGTTTACAGTGATTAGGTGGTACATTATCAGATGGCAGATCAGAGTCTACAGTTTACAGTGATTAGGTGGTACATTATGGGATGGCAGATCAGAGTTTACACAGTTTACAGTGATTAGGTGGTACATTATGGGATGGCAGATCAGAGTCTACACAGTTTACAGTGATTAGGTGGTACACTATTGGAAGGCAGACCTGAGTCTACACAGCCTGCAGATGGATGCCATTATTCACAGGCATATACAGCATTCACAAAATTACTGCCAGAGACTAGTTATTCTAAAGCAAAACTTAATTCAGTATCTGTGTAAAATTGATTTTTCAACCTCACCAATCTTTCTATTGCTTTGAGATGCATTATTCTCTGGAGAAAGCACTAGGATGTGAAGACTAAACCTGGATCAGATGTCAAATTATAAGGTTCAGATGATGTGACAGTGTGAACACATTCATAAATGGATCAGAAATACCAAACATATTTTCTCTGTCTCTGTCTCTGTCTCTCTCTCTCTCTCTCTCTCTCTCTCACACACACACACACAAACACACACGTAAATGTGCATGTATTTTGGAGCCATTAAAAATTAGGATTTTCTCTAGCTGAAATAGATCTGATCTAATTTCTTTGTATTTAACTTCAGCTGCAAAATTACATATCATTCTCCCATGATAAAACACACCTGATGATAAACCAACCCTCCCCATTAAGTTTGTAATAAATTTAAAGCTATTTTCAATAATAAGCTAATACTTTAAAACAATTTAACAAGGTGTAGAATAACATGGGATAATATTATGATTTGTTGTTGTTGTTATAGGGTTTAACGCCATTTTTCAGCACAAGATAGGCTATACATGGCGGCCAGTATTAATGGTGGAGGAAGAACCCTGGAAAACCCGGGAAGAACCACCGACCCACGAGAAGCTACTGGCAGGCTTTCTCACGTACCCACGTTAGCCGAGCCTGGACTCGAACTCACGCAGACAGAGGTGAGATGGCAGTGATCCGTAACGATCAGCGCTTTAGACCACTCGGCCACTCGGGGCCCCCTAATATTATGAAAAATAGTAAATGATTTTGCTATTTTTTTGTTATGGTCAAGAATCCTTTTGAAATAGTGGAGTACTTTACTTACTGAAAAGCACAGCCATGAGTCAACACAATAAATCACTTAAAAATGGATAGGCTGGTGTGCATTTTCTTTGTGATACTCTTAGCTCAATATATTCCAAAATAAGAAAAATGTCACTCAACTGTCAATAAGACAATATCTGATTCAGTATTTAAAAAATTCATCAAATCTCACAGAATGAAGATCCTCTTAGTCAAAAAGAAAGAGGTAGGCTGGTTGAGTTTTTTCTCAGTATTACACAATCATTGAGGTCACATTAGTTTACTGCGACCAAAAACTTGTGGTTTCATCTCCTATACTCTTTGGTGGCTTCATCATTTTCTTTCAGTGATTGTTATTACATTCATTAGGATTCTTATTACATGAATTAGGATTGTGTAGGAATATTTGTTTCTTGTTATTTAACAACAGACAGAATTGACAATTTTGTAATGTTACATCGAATCTCCTAGAGTTCAAAGTGCTACAATACACCACGATAAATAATGTCATATCAAAATGATAGTGTGGTATTCAAGTCATATCATGGCATCATAATAGTGTTCAAGTCATATCAATGACGTAATGAATTTTTCAAGCCATATCAATGACATAATGCATTGTTCAAGCCATATCAATGACATCATGCATTGTTCAAGCCATATCAATGACATAATGCTTTGTTCAAGCCATATCAATGACATCATGCATTGTTCAAGCCATATCAATGGCATCATGCATTGTCCAAGCCATATCAATGACATCATGCATTGTTCAAGCCATATCAATGACATCATGCATTGTTCAAGCCATATCAATGACATCATGCATTGTTCAAGCCATACCAATGACACCATGCATTGTTCAAACCATACCAATGACACCATGCATTGTTCAAACCATATCAATGACATAATGCATTGTTCAAGCCATATCAATGACATCATGCATTGGTCAAGCCATATCAATGACATAATGCATTGTTCAAGACATATCAATGATATCATGCATTGTTCAAGCCATATCAATAACATAACGCAGTTTTCAAGTCATATCATTAACAACACAATTTAATGTTCAAGTTGTTAAAATAACACAATGCAGTGTCCAAGTCATATCATTTCATCTCAATGAAGTGTTCAAATCATATCAATGACATCATAATGTTGTGTCAGTCATATCAATGACATAATGCAGTGTTAAGTTGTATCAATGACATCATAATGCAGTATTAAAGTCAAATCAATGACATCATTATGCAGTGTAAAGTCATATCAATGACATCATAATGCTGTGTCAAGTCATATCAATGACATAATGCAGTGTTAAGTCATATCAATGACATAATGCAGTATTAAAGTCATATCAATGACGTCATTATACAGTGTAGTCATATCAATGACATTATAATGCTGTGTCAAGTCATATCAATGACATCATAATGCTGTGTCAAGTGAGAAATTTCTTACAGAGGGGAAAGAGGTATGGGCATTTCTTACCATTAGGGCATTTTTGTGAGACAGGACCTCAGTCTCAACGTCATAATATTTATAATTTCATGACGAAAATTTATATTGATCATTTCTTTTCAAATTGTGATCAAAGAAGTAGAATTATTAGGAACGTTTAATGAATCCAAGATAAAATTGTGGACTGATCATTTTTAAAAAAAATAAAGAATAGAGATAAAAAAGAGCAACTTGACAATTTACATTTCATATCATGAACTGATTATTACATTGTACATGATAACATGCCATTAATATACAAGTACACAACAATAACTATAAAGCAATAATAACATACATTAGAGAACAAAGAAAGTATTAAAGGTCTAATTAAATTTCATCACCAATATCCATGATAACTTAATTTAAAAAAACAGCTTACAATGTAAATTATGACATTCAACTTAATTAAAAAAAACATGTTACAATATAAATTATGACATTCAACTTAATAAAAAAATTCATGTTACAATGTAAGTTATGACATTCAACTGAATTAAGAAAATCCATGTTACAATGTAAATTACGACATTCAACTGAAAAAACAAAACTACCTTTATAAGAAACCTCACCCATTTTTTGTAGGTCACAATTTTCAGGTAATTGACTTGATTTCCTTTTAAAGGGATTTATTGACCAATAAAATCTTCTTGAAAACATGCATATTTTAAGTACATTTCATCAGGTTTATGCTCTATCAATTTTTCATGTAGTATGTATGTGACATGATATATGTGGTAAAGCAGTCTATCTCAAATACTGCTTGTACGTAGTATGTATGTGACAATATACATGTGGTAAAGCAGTCCGCCTCCAGCATTGCTTGCATGTAATATGTATCATGTGACATGATATATACAGTAAAGCAGTCTGCCTCTAGTACTGCTTGCATGTAGTATGTATCATGTGACATGATATATACAGTAAAGCAGTCTGCTTCTAGTACTGGTTGCATGTAGTATGTATCATGTGACATGATATATACAGTAAAGCAGTCTGCCTCTAGTATTGCTGGCATGTTGCAGCTGGAGCAGCATATTGTGAAGCAACAGCCCTTGTCCTAAACTCTTTGACACTCCTGTGTATTGTATACATGTAATAACCATATAGCAGTTAAGTTTATTACATGTATCAGATGTGCAAGAGGGGGGTGGGGGTGGCTTTTAAGAATGACAGTTCACCTTAAGTATTTACTCCAAAAATGAAAAAGACCTACAACTTGTGCTACTTCTACTAGCAGATGAAAAACTGGTTGCATGGGTGCAGCACTGTTGCTTACTGATGACAAACAAATAAAAGTTTTACAATAATATGCATTCACACTGCCAATGCCTTACTCAAAATGGGATTTATCTGGTATGGATGTTCTTGTTTATCTCTGCACTATGTCCAAAACAGAGACAATCTGAGTTGTACAGAAATGACTGTCATCTGGGATGAACAGAGACAACCTAAGTCAGACATAAATGATTGGCAAGGGACAAACAGGCAATCAGAGTCACATAAATAATTGGCAAAGAACAAACAGAGGCAATTGGAATAAGACAGAAATGATTGGCAAGGGCAAACAGACAATCTGAGTCAGACAGATGATTGGCAAGGGCAAAAAAAAAAAAAAAAATACAAACTTTCCAAAATTGATTTGTGCATCTTATTGAGCTGGTTTAGCCTAGTACTTGAAGTACTTAGTATGGTTTACCTGCCCTAATTTTAAAAACTGTGCATTAGGAAACATATTTCTTGGCCTTATAAAAAGTTAACCAATATTACATCACAATCAGCACTGAAGAATCTCCCACACAAAATGTTTGGGTTGTTTTGCAATAATACTTTCAGCTTGTTTAAACAAAATTATCGGTATGCCACTCATAAAAAGCATTTCAAATAGTTGACTCCCAGGTACAGAAACGGTAATAAATCATAACTAGAAATGTAAACCACCTATGAGATTAAAATCTGGTATGCCTATGAAGACTGGTCAATAAAATCAATCAAATTTTAGTGGAAATTAATGTAGCATGAGTTGATTGCTTGTAGCTACTACAACAATGCATATCCCTTAGAAAGACCCATAAATATTCGATTTTAATTTCTACTTATTTAATATATTCCCAGTTGAATAATGAAATCTAAACTGAATTAGGCTGAATTATATCACAATTATACAAAGAATAAATTATTTGGTCTCATTCAATACCTGGGTGCAAGAATACAATCATTTTTTTTTGTTTGCTTCAAGACTTAAATTACACTGATACAAGAAAAGAATGATTGCAGTTAGGTCTCCTGGCTTGCACTGATATAAAATTACCAAATATTACAGTTTGATAAAGTTTGATCATGATACAACACCAAAACACGATGTGCAAGACCAAATTACAACTACTAATTATAAGGTCAACAAAATCAAACTACAGCTACACATTATGAGATCAATAATATCAAACAACAGCTGTGAGTTATGATGTCAACAAAATCAAACTACAGCTGTGGATTATAAGGTCAACAAAATTAAACTACAGCTATGGGTTATGAGGTCAACAATATCAAACTACAGCTATGGGTTATGAGGTCAACAATACCAAACTACAGCTATGGGTTATGAGGTCAATAAGCTCAAACTACAGCTTGGGATCATGAAGTCCGTAAGATAAGACTACAGCTTGGGGTTATAATGTCAATGAGATCAAACAACAACTATGGGTTAAGAGGTTAACAACTGGCCTATCTGAATGAGTAATTTACAGTTAAGCTTAATTCCAGTTGTATCTGACATGATTTTTGTGGTATCCACTAACTGTACTAAGCTTAATTCCAGTTGTATCTGACATGATTTTTGTGGTATCCACTAACTGTACTAAGCTTAATTCCAGTTGTATCTGACATGATTTTTGTGGTATCCACTAACTGTACTAAGCTTAATTCCAGTTGTATCTGACATGATTTTTGTGGTATCCACTAACTGTACTAAGCTATACGTCAATATAAAAATTTATGACATGAAGTGGTTACTTCCTTGGCCTTCCTTGACTCAAAGTGGTCACTTCCTTGTTTACAGTAAAAGTCTGTAAAATACATCTACAGTTCAGGTGCATTAGAGTGATTTTTCAAATGACAATATAAAATACATATACAATTCAGATGCATCCAAGTTATTTCAAAAATAGCCAAAGTAAAATTAATAAACAGTTCAGGTGCATTAGAGTGATTTTTCAAATGACCAATATAAAATACATATACAGTTCAGATGCATTCAAGTTATTTCTCAAATGGCCAAAGTAAAATTAATGAACAGTTCAGGTGCATTAGAGTGATTTTTCAAATGACCAATATAAAATACATATACAGTTCAGATGCATTCAAGTTATTTCCCAAACGGCCAAAGTAAAATTAATGTACAGTTCATGTGCACTAGAATGATTTTTCAAATGACCAATATAAAATACACATACAGTTCAGATGCATTCAAGTTATTTCTCAAACGGCCAAAGTAAAATTAATGAACAGTTCAGGTGCATTAGAGTGAATTTTCAAATGACCCATATAAAATACACATACAGTTCAGATGCATCCAAGTTATTTCTCAAATGGCCAAAGTAAAATTAATGAACAGTGCATTAGAAAGTGATTTTTCAAATGACCAATATAAAATACATCTACAGTTCAGATGCATTCAGGTTATTTCTCAAATGGCCAAAGTAAAATTAATGTACAGTTCATGTGCATTAGAGCGATTTTTCAAATGGCCAAAGTAAAATTAATGTACAGTTCATGTGCATTAGAGTGATTTTTCAAATGGCCAAAGTACAATACATGTATAGTTCAGGTGCATTAGAGTTATCTGCACAGCTGGACAGTGAGAGAGAGGGATAGAACCTTGTGAAGTGAGATGAGAACCCAACAGTATGTAATATTCATAATACACATACTAGGAGCAACTTTTATGCCCCATATTTCCCAGGTTCTGACAACCACAGATTGGCAAAATGTCACAAGAATATTATTCTTTTAAAATGTTATCTTAATTAGCATATGGCTCATCTTCCTTAAGGATAGCTATTATTCTAAATCAATCAATAAAACCAAGCTACAGCTATATTCATATAAAAACATCAAACACAATGTAGAATACTGGGACTAGCAATATGGTACAGCACTAGCAATATGGTATAGACAAACACCATTATGTAATACCAGAACTAGCAATATGGTATAGACAAACACCATTATGGAATACCAGAACTAGCACTATGGTATAGACAAATATTATTATGGAATACCAGAACTAGCAATATGGTATAGACAAACACTATTATGGAACACCAGAACTAGCAATATGGGAATACCAGCACTGTGTGTGTGTGATTTGGATTTTTAATGTAGCTTTAATAATTTTTCAGTCATATTGCTACAATGTCTGCAGTGTGGCAGTTTATGGTGATGTCCAGCACTGGGGCATCATGCCGCAGACATGTAGCATCATGTCCCACCCAGTCACATTATCCTGATACCTGGCCGACCAGTCCTAACACTAACCTCTTAATGCTGAGCACCAAGCGAGGCAGCTGTTAGTTCCATTTTTATAAGTCTTTGGTATGACTTGGCTGGGTTCGAACTCGCGACCTCCCGCATCCAAGGCGGACGCTCTAACCACTAGGCCACCTGAGCAGTCAATACCAGCACTAGCAATATAGTACTGACCAATTTTATGGAACACCAGCACCAGCAATATGGTACAAACACTATTAAGGAACACCTGCATTATATTTAACAAACACCATTATGGACTACCAGCACTAGCAATATAATACAAACACTATTAAGGAATACCAGCATTAGCAATAGAGTACAAACACCATTATGGAATACCAGCACCAGCAATATGGTACAAACAAACACCATTATGGAATACCAGCTCTAACACTATGGTACAGACAAACACTATTAAAGAATATCAACTCCAGCAATATGGTACAAACACCATTAAGGAATACCAGCTCTAGCAATATGGTACAAACACCATACCAGCTCTAGCAATATGGTACAGACAAACACTATTATGGAATACCAATTCTAGCAATATGGTACAAACACCATTATGGAATACCAGCTCTAGCAATATGATACAGACAAATGCTATTAAGGAATACCAACTCAAGCAAATATGGTACAGACAAATGCTATCAGACATTAAATGATAGCAGAGTAAATTAACATAAAACAAGGGAAAGGCATTCAGTATTTTAATATTGCAATGGCAGTTCTTAACACTTTAATAGCAGGAAGTGATATTACTAAGGGATAAAATAGTTTCATTTTCTTTGCAAGCTTTAATTGTACAAATTTAAGATAGTTCCTTTTAAACTGTTTGCTGAACTTGCCATTCCAAAATTTAGGGAAAGCCATTTCTATATCTTAACACCTGAGTAGTGAAACTGTTTTTAAATTGCTCAGCATGTAGCCTAGTAATCATAATATACCCTCCCTGGCTGACTTTCTGCCATATTCCCGAAGTGGGGGTGAAGACTCGAAATGTGTTTTAAGGTCCCAAGGGAGAGCAGTGCTCATGACCCCCAAAAAGTGATGTCATCCAATGGAGAATAAGTTATCTTTTCATATAAAGTTTTAGAAAATTACTGAAAATTCAAATATTATTTTTTAAAAATATAAGAACTTATCTGTTTTCTTTGAAGCATTTAATACGCTTAAAAACAAAAAACAGTTGTTATTTAGCATTATCCATTACTATGTCATTTGTGTACATCTTTGCACTCATCAGAGACTAAATATTATTGTTCAAACTTCCTGAACAGTCTTTCTGCATCTGCATTACCATAAGGGAGTGTCAAATGTGCTGGGTGGTATTGCTATGTCAATGGATGTTGTACATTCCAGAATGACTGATGTAAATATTGTGTTTTCAGTGTGTGCAAATAATTAGTTTTGCTGGTCTTTGCAGATAGCTTATCCTTTATTAAACCACATTTGCATTTTTACATTTTACCTTCAAAAATGAATCACACTAATAAACTATTCTGACTACCAAAATAATCATACTTTGCCTTTTATATGTGGAGTGAAAACCGCGATTTAAAAACAAAATGCTTATCACTAACTTGTCAATACATGTAATCTGTAATACAGCAACTCTCTGAGATATGTAAACTGCAACTTAAGTAAACTCACAGATATACAAACAAGCTGCATTTTCTAGGTTTCCTGTTTTTCTGATCTTTGAATAAAGTGCACCAGCAGTATATAGGTCCACTTCTCCTCTCGTGTACATATGTAAATCATTTCTGTTACATTTTTTCATAAATTTAAGGATTCTTCTCGAATTTTGTTTAAGTCACCCTTCACCACCACATCAAAGTATAAGAATGATAGTAAAGCCCAACTTACTTATCTCCAGGAGTTGCTGTAAAGATGGCTTAAACATTCTCATTCAAGGCAATGAAGTGTATTAACTTTTGTTCTTCAACACACATCTCTTTGATTTACTGATCTGGTGGCCAAAGTGGTTGCAGCATCAGTCATAGATGTGGGAAGTTGCAGGTTTGAACCCCTACCAAGTCATATTAACCCTGGTAGTGCGGAAGCCATGTATATATGCTTTACGGTACCTGAATCTATATGCGGTAACCATATTTATATGGTCACAGTAACCGTCTCCTGTATGCGGTAGCCATAAAAATATGGTTTCGTACAATGATATAAACAGATGTTGAAATGTTCACCAATCATCAAGCACATGCTAAAAATATTACAGAGAATACCACACAAGATGGTCCAATAATTATCTCACTTACATGTGACTGAGTCTTACCCAACAAATAAACGAATAATAGTAACAAACTTGCCGGGAAATTCAGTTGTCAACAGATGACATCGATATAAACAATATGGCGGTTGTGTACGGTGATGAGGAAGATTTCTTGCGTGAGTTGGTGTGTGATGAGGATAGTGAGAGTGAATTTGAGGGTTTGATGAGGCAGATATTCTTGAAGTAGACAATGATGATGTTGGTGACAGAGAAATTGATATGTTTGAGGAGTGGGAAGTTGGTGATGTAACCGTAAGAACAGAGTGCAGATTCACATCTATACCTGGTATACGGGCACCTGTTGAGCAACTTCATGAGCCCCTGGACTATTTAAATCTGTTCATTAAGGACGATGAATACGATGAAATTGCTACAGAAACAAATAGGTGAGTTAATCTTCTATAAATAATGGGAAAATATGGCCTGTATAATAACTTACTTCCAATATTTATGAGTTAAATTTTATTTTATTTTATAACGTTAACTGTCAATTATGACATTTCATAGCCATATAAATATTGCTGAAATGAATATTGTTTCATTTCATCAATAACAACAGCAATTACAAATTCCGATGACAAGGGTGTGGGTAGATTATATTTCTGTCTATTTGTGAACTAAGACAGATACTTAAAACAATATAATTTCATCTCTGCAATAAGTTAATCACTCACATGACCTATATAAGTTTGCTGTTAAGACTAAACAAAACAATTTCATTTATATTGGTAGAAACTGTATTGTTCCAAAATGATATTTGATTCATTTTTAAAAAATATCACACTGTCAATATAGTTTTATTTTCTCTGGTTTTTTGGTCCTGTGACAAATCTAAATTAGTATTTGGGTGTGTTTATTTCAATGAACAATTTTTGGACATTATTATTTCAGATATGCTGATGAGTTCTTGCAACAGAATCATGAGCTCTTGAAACCAAAGTCCAGGTTTTGGCACTGGTGTGCTACAAGTGGAAAGAAAATTAAAGTATTTCTAGCCCTGACTATTGCTATGGGACTGATCGTGATGCAAGATGTCCAGGTGTGTAATTTTGTTTGGCATGCATATCTTTTATACGTAAAAACAAACTTATTTTTTTGTAATATCAAGAGAAACAATAACATATATATTTCTCCATTTTCACCAATTCTTTTATCATTTAACAAAAGTATGTAATGTTTATGATGATACAATGTAATATAATATCAAACTTTATTTGGCATGTGCTTTGTACATGCAGGACTATTGGAGCACAGATCCATTGATGTCGACATCATTTTCTTCTTCTGTCATGTCATGGGATAGATTTCTCATCCTCATGAGCTTCTTTCATCTTTGCAACAATGCAGAATATGTTGCCAGAGGTAATAAAAACAAATTTAATACTTAACACATCTGAAAGCATGTTATGTCCAAATCATATTATAAAATATATTTTAATTATCATATAACTATAATACATGTATTTGGTTTAAATGATAAATTATGTTGATTTGGTTGAAATATAAAGTCTGTTATAACATTGTCCCAAGTCGAATAACATAACATAAATATAAAAAAAAAATCATATTTGTTAAAAAAAATATGTTGTATTTAATATTCTTATTTTGTAAAATACTGTCTAATGTTTATTTCTGGTGTCCCTGGTTATAATCCAGTCAGAAAACTTGGTTCTGTCTTCAGTAATATAATCAGTAGATTTGGAAGTGTTTTTGTACCAAATAGGTACCTGTCTTTGGATGAGGGGATGATCCCACGGAGAGGGAAACTCATTCAGGGTATATAATCCTGATAATCCTATAAAGTATGGGATTAAGTCCTATATGGTCTGTGACTCTACTAATGGATATTGCTCCAAGTTTCAATTGTATATTGGTAAAAGTAATATACCTGCAAGTGAAAATGGTAAAACATACGACCTGGCTATGGACATGATGCATAACTTTTTTGGACAGAGTTACACTTTGTTTATGGACAGTTACTACATGTATTCATCTCCCAAACTGTTCCTAGACCTATGGGAATTAGGAACAAGTGCCATTGGGACTGTTCGAAGCACTAGACAAGGGATTCCACAAACTCTTAAAGACAAAAAACTAACAGTTCGACAAGAGACTTACACAATGCACACTGGTCCATTAGTAGCCATGAAATACAATGAAAAAAAGCAAGTCATTCTCCTTGGTACAACACGGACAGTACAGAATGTTCAAACTGGCAAAAGCGACCTGAAGACTGGCCTTGCTACTGAACGGCCGGATATAGTCAATCTTTATGATAAGTATATGGGAGGTGTAGATAGATCAGATCAAATGGTATCATATCAATGCTTTAATTCAAGAACACTCAAGTGGTGGAAAAAAGTTTTCTTTCATGTGCTCAATTTAACAGTTTTAAATACTTATATACTATATAAAATATCCTCTCCAGATGTGGTAAAAATGCATCAGCGTGTCTTTAAGCGAAAATTAGTATCGCAGATTGTTCAAACTGCTGGCTTTGTTGCAGAAATCAAAAGAGGAAGAACCAGACCATCTGGAGAGGTCCTAATGAGGCTGGAGGGCCAACATTTTTATATGCAAAATGATAAATGAAAATTTATAATCAGAAAATGTGTGCAGTTTGTGGTCCAGCAGAAAAGCAAATACTTGCCTCAAAAGGGGTGCAGAAAAGGCGTGCTAGGAGAACTACTACCATGAAATGCAGACAATGTGATGTGCCACTTTGTGTTACTCCTTGCTTTGAAATATACCACACAAAGGAGTACATATTAGCAAACAAGAGAATGAGACTGGCACAAAATAATGATGAATAAGACAATTTTATCTTAGATATGGAAGAAACTTAAGTATGAAGAAATAAAAAGTAAAGTATATAAAATGATATAAAGTATTTCAATTGATCGTAAACCAAACAGGTGAAGAAGTGAGCACTTTTACCACTGTCTATATCACGTCTTTGGCCCCCTGAAATATAATATGAACTGCTTTTGAAACATAACCTTGCGATTATAATGTTTCAGTTCTAATGCAGTGTAACAGTGTAAATAATTTCTCAATATTTGTTCATTATCAGAAATTTCGTTTCTGAAAGACAATGCTATATGATATGTAAGAGTTTAGTAAGAAATTAAATCAGATTGATTGTCATGTTAATACAGTCATATTAAATATGCAATATCTTTTCATGTGTAAACCATCATTTATGTTAATAATGCCTTTCAAATGTTTTTTCTTGTTGTTGTTTGTATTGGTTATTGATTATGTCAAATGTTTCTCTAACAACACTGAATATTTTGCATATTTAAAATATGTTACTATTTCTAACACGTTATTATTATTTTTATGTTAATTATCTAACAATATTCCTTCTATAACATTCATATCAAGGCCACAGGATCATTCTTCAACATCAAAAAGGTACTCATACAAGTACTAAACATGAGTTTCAAAGAACATTGGTTGCAATTAGTTTTTGAAATACATAATGATCCAACGGACCACCAATATATTTTCAAATTTGTTCATTTTCAAGATCACTGTTGTTGCTATGAAAATTTATAATATATTGTGATGAAATATAAGGATACGAAAGTATCACACAATACTTGAACCATGACATAAAAGTTCAATTATTCTATATAGTGGCAAAAAGAAGTTTAAAATTCATTCATATGAAGATCATAGAATATTATATAGGTTTTTTTTTTTTATTATTATTATTTGTAGGAAGCCTAGAGGTAATGAAATAAGAAACATGTTATGATAGAGAATTAATTTGAGAGGAAAAAGTTTTATTTTGAAAGTAAAATATTCCCCAAAAAATAATTTCAACCTGAATTTATAAAAATGGTTGCAAATTTGTTAAATTTACATATTTTGGTTGCCATGGCAACCGTAATAAGCATGCTTATTTGAATGTAAAATACATGTACATAACCAGGAAACGTCCCAGCATTATCTGACCAAATTTCATATAATTCTGTTAATATAACTGGTTATAAAGCAGTGATCCTGGCGTTAGTAAAAACTCTCTATCAACTCTCAAAACAATTCAGCATAGGCAGGTTAAGTAGTTACAAACAATTCAGCATGTCGGTGGATATCATGTGAAAACAATTCAGCACTACCAGGGTTAACGACTTATAAAAACGGTACTAGCAGTTGCACTCAGCATTAAGAGGTTAGTGTTAGGACTGGTTGGCCTGGTGTCAGGATATTGTAACTGGGAGGGATATGATGCTACATGTCTGCAGCATGATGCCCCAGTGCTAGACATCACTATAAACTCCCACAATGCAGACATAGTGATAATGACTGAAATTGTTAAAGCTATTTTAAACACACACACACACACACACACACACACACACACACAGAGATTTATCTCTAACTTCAGATGAATTGGGTTGTTCCACTTCCTTATGCAAATTAGCCGAATGGGCTCTTCCAGAGCAGTCTTCAAAGGGATTTTACACAGCTATTCTCAGTAAATTAAGTAAACTGTGAAATGGTCATTGCTTACTTTTTAATTACCTCTATGATAATCTATTCTATAAATTACCCCAACGTTATTTTCACATTGGCTCTAAGCAGGAATGATTAGTAGTTTTACAGGCAACATGTTTTTCCCCATTCAAATTACTGTGAGAGATCTACAGATATGGTCGACATGTTTTTTTCCCAATTCAAATTACTGTGAGAGATCTACTGACATGGTCCACTACTCTTCCCAATTCAAATTACTGTGAGAGATCTACAGACATGGTCAACATGCTTTTCCCAATTCAAATTACCGGTACTGTGAGAGATCTACTGACATGGTCCACTACTTTTCCCAATTCAAATTACTGTGAGAGATCTATAGACATGGTCAACACGTTTTTTCCCAATTCAAATTACTGTGAGAGATCTACAGACATGGTCAACATGTTTTTCCCAGTTCAAATTACTGTGAGAGATCTACTGACATGGTCCACTACTTTTCCCAATTCAAATTACTGTGAGAGATCTACAGACATGGTCAACATGTTTTTCCCAATTCAAATTACTGTGAGAGATCTACAGACATGGTCAACATGTTTTTCCCAATTCAAATTACTGTGAGAGATCTATTGACATGGTCAACATGTTTTTCCCAATTCAAATTACTGCCAATACACAGACCAAGAAGTTCATCATCAACAGGTCTAATTCCAATTTTCAGGTTTGATTTTCTTCCATCTGTGACAGCTTTTTTAAAGCATGCATGTTTTTGTTCAATTTTTGTTCTATTTACTATGCATGTTTTTGTTCTATTTACTACGCATATTTTTGTTATATTTACTATGCATGTTTTTGTTGTTTTTGTTTTATTTACTATGCATGTTTTTGTTCTATTTACTATGCATGTTTTTGTTCAATTTACTATCATTTTATTCTGGTTCTAACATTTTGGCATATTTTCTAAATCAGAACTTAGTTTTTCTTCTACGGTGTCAACATTCTGGCTAACGGCTGACAGTGTTGCATCATAAGCAAACATATCAGTGTTAGCATGGTAGGTTTAAAAATGAATATCATTAAAAATAGTAAGAAAAAGGATGGGTCTTAATACTGAGCCATAGGGGACACCAGATTTAATGTTCAAAGTAAACATTCTCAATACAATTTACTTTCTGTGACATATCTATCAACATGACTGAGACTTTCATCAGTTTCATTAATCATAAGTCAATTCACACAGCCTGCATGAAGCCATTTTTCTCGTAGCATTGAAACCAGTTATGCAAGTGACCTCACTGTTTTGTATTCATTGGACTTAATCACTGTATGGATTTGTTTTGCATTCATTGGACTTAATCACTGTATGGATTTGTTTTATATTCTTAAGACTTAATCCTTGTATGGATTTGTTTGGTATTCATTAGACTTAAAGGGTTGTCCATAAAGGATGTCTGCAGATAATACCTGTTTTCCTACACCCCGCCCTGTCCACTTTTGTCCGCATGTGGCATACCCCCTCCCCCCCCCGCGGACGTCCCCATCTAGCAGGGCTGATATGTGGGCCATGTAATCAACCTCAGGCACTGCGAGCCAGACCTATGTATTAATGCCAACACATTCATATATATTCTGTGGCAAGAATCGTACAAATTGAAATTAACAAATAATTTATACTTAGGGATCACCCATAAAGAACGTCCGCAAAACATACTGGAATACATGCAGTAGGTCTAAAGCAGCTGTTCAACACAGAATATCATAACAAAAAATACTAGCTTGCGGACGTCCACAAGATCCTTTACACCCCCTCCCCCCTTATCCGCAGTTGTCCACATTTGAACAACTGCCCCCTCCCCCCATCTTTGCAGACGTCCTTTATGGATGATCCCTAATATATACTGTTACATGATGGCTGATGTGAATAATGTAGTAATAATACTGCAAACATTGAAAAATGATAATAATTTCTATTGGTTTGTTTGGTCTGTATTAGACTCAATCACTGTATCACTTATTTGATGTACATTATTCTTAACCATCGTGTGGATTTCTTTGGTGCATATTAGACTTAATCATCATGTGGATTTGTCTGGTGCATATTAGACTTAATCATCGTGTGGATTTGTTTGGTGTATATTAGACTTAATCATCATGTGGGTTTGTTTGGTGCATATTAGACTTAATCATCATCTGGATTTCATTTGTGCTTATTAGACTTAATCATCATGTGGGTTTGTTTGGTGCATATTAGACTTAATCATCATGTGGATTTCATTCGTGCAAATTAGACTTAATCATCGTGTGGGTTTGTTTGGTGCATATTAGACTTAATCATTCTGTGGGTCTGTTTTGTGCATATTACACTTAATCATCATGTGGCTTCGCTTGGTGCATATTTGACTTAATCATCGTGTGGATTTGTTTGGTATAAGGTGATTATGATTTTTAACATAGCTTTAACAATTTTTCAGTCATATCGCTACAATGTCTACAGTGTGGCAGTTTATAGTGATGTCTAGCACTGGGGCATCATGTTGTAGACTTAATCATTGTGTGGGTTTGTTTGGTGCATATTAGACTTAATCATCATGTGGATTTGTTTGGTGCATATTAAACTTAATCATCATGTGGGTTTGTTTGATGCATATTACACATAATCATCATGTGGGTTTGTTTGGTGCATATTAGACTTAATCATCATGTGGGTTTGTCTGGTGCATATTGGACTTAATCATCATGTGGGTTTCTTTCGTGCATATTAGACTTAATCATCATGTGGATTTGTTTGGTGCATATTAGACTTAATCATCATGTGGGTTTCTTTCATGCATATTAGACTTAATCATCGTGTGGAATTGTTTGTTGCATATTAGACTTAATCATTGTGCGGGTGTCTTTGGTGCATATTAGACTTTATCATCATGTGGATTTCTTTGGTGCATATTACACTTAATCATCATGTGGATTTGTTTGGTGCATATTACACTTAATCATCATGTGGGTTTGGTGCATATTAGACTTAATCATCATGTGGGTTTGGTGCATATTAGACTTAAATATTGTGTTGGTTTCTTTGGTGCATATTAGACTTAATCATCATGTGGATTTGTTTGGTATTCATTAGTCTTAATCATCGTGTGGATTTGTTTGGTGCATATTAGACTTACTCATCATGTGGATTTGTTTGGTATTCATTAGATTTAATTATCGTGTGGATTTCTTTGGTGCATATTAGACTTAATCATAATGTGGATTTGTTTGGCATTCATTGGACTTAATCATCATGTGGATTTAATTGGTGCATATTAGACTTAATCATTGTGTGGATTTGTTTGGTGCATATTAGACTTAATCATCATATGGATTTGTTTGGTATTCATTAGACTTAATCATCATCTGGATTTGTTTGGTGCATATTAAACTTAATCATCATGTGGATTTGTTTGGTATTCATTAGACTTAATCATCGTGTGGATTTTGTTTGGTGCATATTAGACTTAATCATCGTGTGGATTTGTTTGGTGCATATTAGACTTAATCATACGTGTGGGTTTGTTTGGTGCATATTAGACTTAATCATCATGTGGATTTGACTGGTGTATATTAGACTCAATCATCATGTGGGTTTGTTTGGTGCATATTAGACTTAATCATCATGTGGGTTTCTTATGTGCATATTAGACTTAATCATCGTGTGGGTCTGTCTTCTGCATATCAGACTTAATCATCGTGTGGGTTAGTTTGGTGCATATTAGACTTAATCGCTGTGTGGATTTGATTGGTGCATATTAGACTCAATCATAGTGTGGATTTGCTTGGTGCATATTTGACTTAATCATCGTGTGGGTTTGTTTTGAGCATATTAGACTTAATCATTGTGTGGGTCTGTCTTGTGCATATCAGACTTAATCATCGTGTGGGTTTCTTTGGTGCATATTAGACTTAATCATCATGTGGATTTGTTTGGTGTCATGTGATTATGATTTTTAACGTAGCTTTAACAATTTTTCAGTCATATCGCTACGATGTCTGCAGTGTGGCAGTTTATTGTGATGTCTAGCACTGGGGCATCATGCCGTAGACGTAATCATCGTGTGGGTTTGTTTGGTGCATATTAGACTTAATCATTCCGTGGATTTGTTTGGTGCATATTAGACGTAATCATCATGTGGGTTTGATTCATGCATATTAGACGTAATCATCATGTGGATTTCATTCGTGCATATTAGACTTAATCGTCGTGTGGATTTGTTTGGTGCATATTAGACTTAATCATTCTGTGGGTCTGTTTTGTGCATATTACACTTAATCATCATGTGGGTTTGTTTGGTGCATATTTGACTTAATCATCGTGTGAATTTGTTTGGTGTCATGTGATTATGATTTTTAACGTAGCTTTAACAATTATTCAGTCATATCACTACAATGTCTACAGTGTGGCAGTTTATAGTGATGTCTAGCACTGGGGCATCATGCCGTAAACATAATCATCGTGTGGGTTTGTTTGGTGCATATTAGACTTAATCATCATGTGGATTTGTTTGGTGCATATTAGACTTAATCATTGTGTGGATTTGTTTGGTGCATATAAGGCTTAATCATCATGTGGGTTTGTTTGGTGCATATTAGACTTAATCATCGTGTGGGTTTGTTTGGTGCATATTAGACTTAATCATCGTGTGGGTTTCTTTGGTGCATATTAGACTTAACCATTGTGTGGATTTGTTTGGTGCATATTAGACTTATTCATCGTGTGGATTTGTTTGATGCATATTAGACTTAATCATCATGTGGATATGTCTGGTGCATATTAGACTTAATCATCGTGTGGATTTGTTTGGTGCATATTAGACTTAATCATCATGTGGATTTGTTTGGTGCATATTAGACTTAATCACTGCATGGGTTTGGTGCATATTAGACTTAATCATCGCGTGGGTTTGTTTGGTGCATATTAGACTTAATCATCGTGTGGATTTGTTTGGTGCATATTAGACTTAATCATCATGTGGGTTTGATTGGTGCATATTAGACGTAATCATCATGTGGATTTCATTCTTGCATATTAGACTTAATCATCATCTGGATTTGTTTTGGTGCATATTAGACTTCATCATCGTGTGGGTTTGTTTGGTGCATATTAGACTTAATCATTCTGTGGGTCTGTTTTGTGCATATTACACTTAATCATCATGTGGGTTTGTTTGGTGCATATTTGACTTAATCATCGTGTGGATTTGTTTGGTGTCATGTGATTATGATTTTTAACGTAGCTTTAGCAATTTTTCAGTCATATCACTACGATGTCTACAGTGTGGCAGTTTATAGTGATGTCCAGCACTGGGGCATCATGCTGTAGACTTAATCATTGTGTGGGTTTCTTTGGTACATATTAGACTTAATCATCACATGGATTTGTTTGGTGCATATTAGACTTAATCATAGTGTGGATTTGTTTGGTGCATACTAGACTTAATCATCATATGGGTTTCTTTAGTGCATATTAGACATAATCATCATGTGGGTTCGTCTGGTGCATATTAGACTTAATCATCATGTGGGTTTGTTTCGTGCATATTAGACTTAATCATCGTGTGGGTTTGTTTCGTGCATATTACACTTAATCACTGTGTGGATTTGCTTGCTGCATGTTAGACTTAATCATTGTGCAGGTTTCTTTGGTGAATATTAGACTTAATCATCATGTGGATTTGGTTGGTGCATATTAGACTTAATCATCATGTGGATTTGTTTGGTATTCATTAGACTTAATTATTGTGTGGATTTGCTTGGTGCATATTAGACATAATCATCATGTGGGTTTGTTTGGTGCATATTAGACTTAATCATCGTGTGGGTTTGTTTCGTGCATATTAGACTTAATCATCGTGTGGATTTGTCTGATGCATATTAGACTTAATCATCATGTGGATATGTTTGGTGCATATTAGACTTAATCATCGTGTGGATTTGTCTGGTGCATATTAGACTTAATCACTGCATGGGTTTGATGTATATTAGACTTAATCATCGCGTGGGTTTGTTTGGTGCATATTAGACTTAATCATTGTGTGGATTTGTTTGATGCATATTAGACTTAATCATCATGTGGGTTTGATTCGTGCATATTAGACGTAATCATCATGTGGATTTAATTCGTGCATATTAGACTTAATCATCATGTGGATTTGTTTGGTGCATATTAGACTTAATCATCGTGTGGGTTTGTTTGGTGCATATTAGACTTAATCATTCTGTGGGTCTGTTTTGTGCATATTACACTTAATCATCATGTGGGTTTGTTTGGTGCATATTTGACTTAATCATCGTGTGAATTTGTTTGGTGTCATGTGATTATGATTTTTAACGTAGCTTTAACAATTTTTCAGTCATATTGCTACGATGTCTACAGTGTGGCAGTTTATAGTGATGTCTAGCACTGGGGCATCATGCTGTAGACTTAATCATTGTCTGGGTTTGTTTGGTGCATATTAGACTTAATCATCACGTGGATTTGTTTGGTGCATATTAGACTTAATTATCATGTGGATTTGTTTGGTGCATATTAGACTTAATCATTGTGTGGATTTGTTTGGTGCATATTAGACTTAATCATCGCGTGGGTTTGTTTCGTGCATATTAGACTTAATCATCGTGTGGATTTGTTTTGTGCATATTAGACTTAATCATCATGTGGATTTGTTTGGTGCATATTAGACTTTATCATTGTGTGGATTTGTTTGGTGCATATTAGACTTAATCATCGCGTGGGTTTGTTTGGTGCATATTAGACTTAAATCATAGAGTGGATTTGTTTGGTGCATATTAGACTTAATCATCATATGAGTTTGTTTGGTGCATATTAGGCTTAATCATCGTGTGGGTTTGTCTGGTGCATATTAGACTTAATCATCATGCGGGTTTGTTTGATGCATATTAGACTTAATCATCGTGTGGATTTGTTTGGTGCATATTAGACTTGGTATTCATTAGACTTAATCATTGTGTGGATTTGCTTGGTGCATATTAGACGTAATCATCATGTGGATTTGTTTGATGCATATTACACTTAATCATCGTGTGGGTTTGTTTGGTGCATATTAGACTTAATCATCGTGTGGGTTTCTTTCGTGCATATTAGACTTAATCATCGTGTGCATTTGTTTGATGCATATTAGACTTAATCATCATGTCAATATGTTTGGTGCATATTAGACTTAATCATCATGTGGATTTGTTTGGTGCATATTAGACTTAATCATTGCATGGGTTTGGTGCATATTAGACTTAATCATCCTGTGGGTTTGTTTGGTGCATATTAGACTTAATCATTGTGTGGATTTGTTTGGTGCATATTAGACTTAATCATCGTGTGGGTTTGATTCGTGCATATTAGACGTAATCATCATGTGGATTTCACTCGAGTATATTAGACTTAATTATCGTGTGGATTTGTTTGGTGCATATTAGACTTAATCATCGTGTGGGTTTGTTTGGTGCATATTAGACTTAATCATTCTGTGTGTCTGTTTTGTGCATATTACACTTAATCATCATGTGGGTTTGTTTGGTGAATATTTGACTTAATCATCGTGTGAATTTGTTTGGTGTCATGTGATTATGATTTTTAACATAGCTTTAACAATTTTTCAGTCATATCGCTACGATGTCTACAGTGTGGCACTGTCTTACTCATCGCGTGGGTTTGTTTGGTGCATATTAGACTTAATCATCGTGTGGATTTGTTTGGTGCATATTAGACTTAATCATCGTGTGGGTTTGATTGGTGCATATTAGACGTAATCATCATGTGGATTTCATTCTTGCATATTAGACTTAATCATCATCTGGATTTGCTTGGTGCATATTAGACTTAATCATTCTGTGGGTCTGTTTTGTGCATATTACACTTAATCATCATGTGGGTTTGTTTGGTGCATATTTGATTTAATCATCGTGTGGATTTGTTTGGTGTCATGTGATTATGATTTTTAACGTAGCTTTAACAATTTTTCAGTCATATCACTACGATGTCTACAGTGTGGCAGTTTATAGTGATGTCCAGCACTGGGGCATCATGCTGTAGATTTAATCATTGTGTGGGTTTCTTTGGTACATATTAGACTTAATCATCATGTGGATTTGTTTGGTGCATATTAGACTTAATTATACTGTGGATTTGTTTGGGGCATATTAGACTTAATCATCATATGGGTTTGTTTGGTGCATATTAGACATAATCATCATGTGGGTTTGTCTGGTGCGTATTAGACTTAATCATCATGTGGATTTCTTTGGTGCATATTAGACTTAATCATCGTGTGGGTTTGTTTCGTGCATATTAGACTTAATCATCGTGTGGATTTGTTTGGTGCATATTAAACTTAATCATCGTGTGGATTTGTTTGGTGCATATTAGACTTAATCATCGTGTGGGTTTGTTTCGTTCATATTAGACTTAATCATCGTGTGGATTTGTTTGTTGCATGTTAGACTTAATCATTGTGCGGGTTTCTTTGGTGAATATTAGACTTTATCATCATGTCGATTTGTTTGGTGCATATTACACTTAATCATCATCTGGATCTGTTTGGTATTCATTAGACTTAATCATCATGTGGATTTGTGCATATTAGACTTAATCATGTGGATTTGTTTGGTATTCATTAGACTTAATCATTGTGTGGATTTGCTTGGTGCATATTAGACGTAATCATCATGTGGATTTGTTTGATGAATATTACACTTAATCATCATGTGAGTTTGTTTGGTGCATATTAGACTTAATCATTGTGTGGGTTTGTTTCGTGCATATTAGACTTAATCATCGTGTGGATTTGTTTGATGCATATTAGACTTAATCATCATGTGGATATGTTTGGTGCATAATAGACTTAATCATCATGTGGATTTGTTTGGTGCATATTAGACTTAATTATTGCATGGGTTTGGTGCATATTAGACTTAATCATCACGTGGGTTTGTTTGGTGCATATTAGACTTAATCATTGCGTGGATTTGTTTGGTGCATATTAGACGTAATCATCATGTGGGTTTGATTCATGCATATTAGACGTAATCATCATGTGGATTTCATTCGTGCATATTAGACTTAATCATCGTGTGGATTTGTTTGGTCCATATTAGACTTAATCATTCTGTGGGTCTGTTTTGTGCATATTACACTTAATCATCATGTGGGTTTGTTTGGTGCATATTTGACTTAATCATCGTGTGAATTTGTTTGGTGTCATGTGATTATGATTTTTAACGTAGCTTTAACAATTATTCAGTCATATCACTACAATGTCTACAGTGTGGCAGTTTATAGTGATGTCTAGCACTGGGGCATCATGCCGTAAACATAATCATCGTGTGGGTTTGTTTGGTGCATATTAGACTTAATCATCATGTGGATTTGTTTGGTGCATATTAGACTTAATCATTGTGTGGATTTGTTTGGTGCATATAAGGCTTAATCATCATGTGGGTTTGTTTGGTGCATATTAGACTTAATCATCGTGTGGGTTTGTTTGGTGCATATTAGACTTAATCATCGTGTGGGTTTCTTTGGTGCATATTAGACTTAACCATTGTGTGGATTTGTTTGGTGCATATTAGACTTATTCATCGTGTGGATTTGTTTGATGCATATTAGACTTAATCATCATGTGGATATGTCTGGTGCATATTAGACTTAATCATCGTGTGGATTTGTTTGGTGCATATTAGACTTAATCATCATGTGGATTTGTTTGGTGCATATTAGACTTAATCACTGCATGGGTTTGGTGCATATTAGACTTAATCATCGCGTGGGTTTGTTTGGTGCATATTAGACTTAATCATCGTGTGGATTTGTTTGGTGCATATTAGACTTAATCATCATGTGGGTTTGATTGGTGCATATTAGACGTAATCATCATGTGGATTTCATTCTTGCATATTAGACTTAATCATCATCTGGATTTGTTTGGTGCATATTAGACGTAATCATCATGTGGGTTTGTTTGGTGCATATTAGACTTAATCATTCTGTGGGTCTGTTTTGTACATATTACACTTAATCATCATGTGGGTTTGTTTGGTGCATATTTGACTTAATCATCGTGTGGATTTGTTTGGTGTCATGTGATTATGATTTTCAACATAGCTTTAACAATTTTTCAGTCATATCACTACGATGTCTACAGTGTGGCAGTTTACAGTGATGTCTAGCACTGGGGCATCATGCTGTAGACTTAATCATTGTGTGGGTTTCTTTGGTACATATTAGACTTAATCATCACGTGGATTTGTTTGGTGCATATTAGACTTAATCATAGTGTGGATTTGTTTGGCGCATATTAGACTTAATGATCATATGGGTTTGTTTGGTGCATATTAGACATAATCATCATGTGGGTTTCTTTGGTGCATATTAGACTTAATCATCATGTGGGTTTGTTTCGTGCATATTAGACTTAATCATCGTGTGGATTTGTTCGGTGCATATTAGACTTAATCATCGTGTGGGTTTGTTTCGTGCATATTACACTTAATCACTGTGTGGATTTGCTTGCTGCATGTTAGACTTAATCATTGTGCAGGTTTCTTTGGTGAATATTAGACTTAATCATCATGTGGATTTGGTTGGTGCATATTAGACTTAATCATCATGTGGATTTGTTTGGTATTCATTAGACTTAATCATTGTGTGGATTTGCTTGGTGCATATTAGACATAATCATCATGTGGATTTGTTTGATGCATATTACACTTAATCATCATGTCGGTTTGTTTGGTGCATATTAGACTTAATTACCGTGTGGGTTTGTTTCGTGCATATTAGACTTAATCATCGTGTGGATTTGTTTGATGCATATTAGACTTAATCATCATGTGGATATGTTTGGTGCATATTAGACTTAATCATCGTGTGGATTTGTCTGGTGCATATTAGATTTAATCACTGCATGGGTTTGATGCATATTAGACTTAATCATCGCGTGGGTTTGTTTGGTGCATATTAGACTTAATCATTGTGTGGATTTGTTTGGTGCATATTAGACTTAATCATCATGTGGGTTTGATTCGTGCATATTAGACGTAATCATCATGTGGATTTCATTCGTGCATATTAGACTTAATCATCATGTGGATTTGTTTGGTGCATATTAGACTTAATCATCGTGTGGATTTGTTTGGTGCATATTAGACTTAATCATTCTGTGGGTCTGTTTTGTGCATATTACACTTAATCATCATGTGGGTTTGTTTGGTGCATATTTGACTTAATCATCGTGTGAATTTGTTTGGTGTCATGTGATTATGATTTTTAACGTAGCTTTAACAATTTTTCAGTCATATCGCTACGATGTCTGCAGTGTGGCAGTTTATAGTGATGTCTAGCACTGGGGCATCATGCTGTAGACTTAATCATTGTGTGGGTTTGTTTGGTGCATATTAGACTTAATCATCACGTGGATTTGTTTGGTGCAGATTAGACTTAATTATCATGTGGATTTGTTTGGTGTATATTAGACTTAATCATTGTGTGGATTTGTTTGGTGCATATTAGACTTAATCATCGCCTGGGTTTGTTTCGTGCATATTAGACTTAGTCATCGTGTGGATTTGTTTTGTGCATATTAGACTTAATCATCATGTGGATTTGTTTGGTGCATATTAGACTTAATCATCATGTGGATTTGTTTGGTGCATATTAGACTTAATCATCGTGTGGATTTGTTTGTATTCATTAGACTTAATCATCATGTGGATTTGTTTGGTATTCATTAGACTTAATCATTGTGTGGATTTGTTTGGTGCATATTAGACTTAATCATCATGTGGATTTGTCTGGTATTTATTAGACGTAATCATCATGTGGATTTGATTGGTATTCATTAGACTTAATCATCATGTGGATTTGATTGGTATTCATTAGACTTAATCATCATGTGGATTTGTTTGGTGCATATTAGACTTACTCATTGTGTGGAATTGTTTGGTGCATATTAGACTTAATCATCATGTGGATTTGTTTGGTATTCATTAGACTTAATCATTGTGTGGATTTTTTTTGTGCATATTAGACTTAATCATCATGTGGATTTGTCTGGTATTTATTAGACTTAACCATCATGTGGATTTGATTGATATTCATTAGACTTAATCATCATTTGGATTTATTTGGTATTCATTAGACTTAATCATTGTGTGGATTTGTTTGGTGCATATTAGACTTAATCATCATGTGGACTTGTTTGGTATTCATTAGACTTAATCATCATGTGGATTTGTTTGGTGCATAGTAGACTTAATCATTGTGTGAATTTGTCTGGTATTCATTAGACTTAATCATCGTGTGGATTTGTTTGGTATTCATTAGACTTAATCATCATGTGGATTGTTTGGTATTCATTAGACTTAATCATTGTGTGGATTTGTTTGGTTCATATTAGACTTAATCATCGTGTGGATTTGTTTGGCGCATATTAGACTTAATCATCGTGTGGATTTGTTTGGTGCATATTAGACTTAATCACTGTGTGGATTTGTTTAGTGCATATTAGACTTAATCATCATGTGGATTTGTTTGGTGCATATTAGACTTAATCATCATGTGGATTTGTTTGGTGCATATTAGACTTAATCATTGTGTGGATTTGTTTGGTATTCATTAGACTTAATCATCATGTGGATTTGTTTGGTATTCATTAGACTTAATCATTGTGTGGATTTGTTTGGTGCATATTAGACTTAATCATCATGTGGATTTGTCTGGTATTTATTAGACTTAATCATCATGTGGATTTGATTGGTATTCATTAGACTTAATCATCATGTGGATTTGATTGGTATTCATTAGACTTAATCATCATGTGGATTTGTTTGGTGCATATTAGACTTACTCATTGTGTGGAATTGTTTGGTGCATATTAGACTTAATCATCATGTGGATTTGTTTGGTATTCATTAGACTTAATCATTGTGTGGATTTTTTTTGTGCATATTAGACTTAATCATCATGTGGATTTGTCTGGTATTTATTAGACTTAACCATCATGTGGATTTGATTGATATTCATTAGACTTAATCATCATTTGGATTTATTTGGTATTCATTAGACTTAATCATTGTGTGGATTTGTTTGGTGCATATTAGACTTAATCATCATGTGGACTTGTTTGGTATTCATTAGACTTAATCATCATGTGGATTTGTTTGGTGCATAGTAGACTTAATCATTGTGTGAATTTGTCTGGTATTCATTAGACTTAATCATCGTGTGGATTTGTTTGGTATTCATTAGACTTAATCATCATGTGGATTGTTTGGTATTCATTAGACTTAATCATTGTGTGGATTTGTTTGGTTCATATTAGACTTAATCATCGTGTGGATTTGTTTGGCGCATATCAGACTTAATCATCATGTGGATTTGTTTGGTGCATATTAGACTTAATCACTGTGTGGATTTGTTTAGTGCATATTAGACTTAATCATCATGTGGATTTGTTTGGTGCATATTAGACTTAATCATTGTGTGGATTTGTTTGGTGCATATTAGACTTAATAATCATGTGGATTTGTTTGGTGCATATTAGACTTAATCATCATGTGGATTTGTTTGGTGCATATTAGACTTAATCATCGTGGGGGTTTGTTTGGTGCATATTAGACTTAATCATCATGTGGATTTGTTTGGTGCATATTAGACTTAATCATCATGTGGATTTGTTTGGTGCATATTTGACTTAATCATCGTGTGGATTTGTTTGGTATTCATTTGAATTAATCATTGTGTGGATTTGTTTGGTATTCATTAGACTTAATTGTTGTATGGATTTGTTTGGTTTATCTGATGAAAACTGTTGCCTTTAAGAACACTGGTCAGGTGTGGGGAGTAGTCATTTGGTGGTACTTTTGTGGTACTTTTTCTGGTAATTTGACTGTTCAATTTGACTGGTCAGTTTGAGCACTAGGTATAAATGCAATCAACATTACATCATGGTGATGCATCACAAACAATGAATGACATATGTTATGTATATTTAATTTAATTGTTTGCTTTCCAGTTTTAATTTTTTTTATTTCATTACATGCTATTGAAATGTAACACTGTATGCTGGACTTAACCTTGTCCAAAACTGAGTTCATTTCTGCTTGACCTGATTGACTTTTTTATATTTCATCTTATGTCAACAACTAATACATAGCTAAATTATTCTCTATGTTTATGGGTTTAATATCAGGATCTTTATTAATAGAAGAAGTAAATATGTTGATTTGGGTCAGGGTTTTTGACTTTCCTAAGTGAATTTTACAGGTTATGGTTTTGATTGTGAAAACATCAGGATCATTCTAGAAGGTTATTTTCCATTAGGTAATGGGTTTTTTTTTAGAAAATGCTAACTGTGATCTGAGGTCAAGTAGAGGACTTTGGTCATTTGTGCTTTAACATCCAGCATTTTTAAGTTGTATTATATTTTATGACCAGGAATTTTCAGCTGGAATCTTTTTCTGCTCAAAGTATTGAATTCAAGTGATTATTTTCTCTGGAAATAATAAAGTGCTCTGATAAAATTCTTTGATAAAGACATTCACTGGAATTTATACTGAATTCAAACCTGGAATTATATTATTGTGATTCAACAAGGGACTGTTGACACATCGGCACTCCATAAGCTATAACAGACACATCATTGCCTTCAGTTTTGGATTTCTTTGGGACTTTTATGGAATTTTATTCAGGACTTTAAATTACTATGACTTGTGTCTGATCTAATTCTTGGATTATTTTGGGATTTAATTCGCAATACTGCAAGTTCTTTTTTCTCATTTTCAATTTGTATTCTAGGGAAATAAATTATTTGTTAAATTTTACAAAGCTTGTTGTCTTTCACTCTTTTCTGTTACTTATTTTAAGAACAGAGACTCATAACACATCACTGTGACATAACAAATGATGTCATCACTGTTGATGTTGTTGTTGTAGGGTTTAACGCCATTTTTCAGCACAAGATATGATATACATGGCGGCCAGTATAAATGGTGGAGGAAGAACCTGGGAAAACCCCAGAAAGAACCACTGACCCACAAGAAGCTACTGGAAAGCTTTCTCACATACCCACATTGGCCAAACCCTTGACTCAAATGACATCACTGTGACATAACAACTGATGTCATCATTGTGGTGATGCATCACAAATAATGAATGACATTACTGTGACATAACAACTAATGTAATCACCATGGTGATACATCACAAATAATGAATGATATCACTGTGACATAACATAATGGACATCATCACTTCATTGTGTGTAGACATTCACACCTTCCCAGTTTCATCTAACACTAGTATATGCTCTGTATTTCTTCAATTTGACTTTCTATTATATAGATGATCATGTGATTTGTGTAATATTGTCTGCCACTTGCAATTTAAGAATGAAAAGTTTTTAAGAAACTGTCTTTCATACTTCTGTGGAAAACCCATCAACAACCTGTGCTTACATGATTTGTGAACCTGATCATATTGTTTCAAGAAAAGCTCCTGACTTGTGTTACAACTCTATGGTGTTAAACTAAGTAACAGAAAAGTGTGAAATCCAATAAGTTTAGAAGAATTCAATGAATAATTTATTTCCCTATAATATAAAAAGTGAAAATTTAAAAAGAACTTACAGTATTGTGAATTAAATCCTAAAAGCCTTGCACAAGTCCAAAAGTATAAAGTATTCCAAATGAATTCTAGTGGTGTTCTGAATGAATTCCAATCTTGAAAATGCTTATGTATAAATAACTTGGAACAGTGCTGATGTGCTAATAGTCTTGATGTATCACAATGATATAGTCCAAAATGTCTTTAAATGAATTCACAATAATCCCAAAGTATTAAGTCCTGTATTCAAAGAGCACTTTGTTATTCCAATAAATAATTTAAATAAATAAATCCTCTTAAATTACAACTGAACACAACTAAAAGACTGACTCCACTTCAGATGTTAAGATCGGAATGAAGAATTTGTTTACTTCTCCCCTATACAAAGACCTAGGTCAAAATCTGAGGACGAGGATGTGGGTTAGAAGTTCATTTCTAGAACAGTCTAAGATGTCAACAATACCAGGCCTATTACTTAAACTTTAGTAAAGAACAAGGCAAACAAAAGGTACAAAAGGAATTCCCAAGGGGAAAATCAATGTCCTGAACTCAAATCAAGTAAACATGTTTACGAAAAGAATATTAATCTTAATATATAATCTACAATCAGAGAAAATTTTTTTAGCTATGTAATATGTTATTTACAAAAAAGGGACAATCTCCTTCCCTCAATTATGGGCAAAAAGGTCAATCACACAATAAAAGTTAATTATACCTAATACTTTCCTACAGTTTTACTTGAAAGTAGGATCAGTCAGCAGCAAGGCTTTCATGCTATCTGCTGTTAGACAAAACCACATAATGCAGGGGCAAGTTTAATGTACAATCACAATATTAGATACCAAGGACTAAAAGTAGGTGACAACATAAATTAAGTAACAATTACAAAACAAAAGCTCACCCTGGGTCATTGTGACACATAGCCAATTATGTTAATGAATGTGTTAAAGCACTGTCTTAAGTAAAGAGCCTGAGCCAGAATATCGAGTTTTAATGCCCCTGGTGTGGGCATGATTGATATTTAATGAGGTTTCCACTTCATAATGGTCAAGCAAATTGGTCAAGGCAAGGTGAATTTGGTTCTATATACTGAAAATGCCAAAGGTTGAAATGTTGCAGAAACAGCATTTGTACTTGCTGAGATGACAGTACACTAATAAAGGACAAGGCTGGCATTAAGGACAGATGGAAAGAACACTTTAGCCAGCTCCTAAACCTGCCCTCTTCAGTCAGCCAATCTGCTCTTGACCAACGATAGAGGAGTTGAGGATGGCCAAAAAACAAATGAACTGTGGCAGGGCACCTGGAAAGGATCAGTGTATCCCCCAGGGGTGTAAAACTGAGGGTAAAAAAAAAACCCTTGGTGTCAGAACTGGGGGTCAAATAAAAAATGTGGGGGTCAAAAATGTACTGACAAATTTTCATCTGATCCATACTTTTTCAGCTGAAATAGGATATTGCAACTTGCACAACATACACACACTCTCTCTCTCTCTCTCTCTAACATACAAATAAACCAACACGCACAATTAACGCACAAATGCATTGTCCATTCAAAGGATAATTTTATTAGTTCATTTTCCTTTTAGTTTAAAGTCGTACTTTTAACAGACTCTTTATAATCTTTTTGTAGCAATATTATAGACCAATACATTACATGTAAGCCAATACAAAAATCCAAATATAAATCTTTTTAACCAAATGAGTTAATTTACTGCCTGTCATAAAATGTGTACTATCATCGGTTTCATTGTACTTCATCCTAAAACGCCATTTATCCAAAAATCAAAGAGGCTAATGATTCATCTTCTCTTTAATAAGTTACACTTGAACTTTTAGATCTTTCTTTCGTTGCAGCAAAGTTAACAAAATCTGCAACGACCCCCTGAATTTGTAATCCAAATAATGGATTTGTCTCTGCAAGTTTACTTATTTCTTTGTTCTGAAAGAATGTCTTAGCTAATAATGTGTTCAAAAGATATCTTGTTGTGATCAAGGGCAGATTTTTAAAAATTATTAAACGCTGTCACGAAAGGATTATTCACTTGTGCAGTCTTCGCGATCATGAGATCAGAAGTCACACCGGTAATCCCAATGGATCTGCCGTATTCCAGTCAATGGAATTATTTTCTCCATTTTTCATTAAAGTCAGAACAACAGTTACTCTTTCGTGTTCTGCTTCTTTCACTTTCTTCGCTAATGATTCTTAGTGCACACCGTTTTAATCTGGAGATCACATTTTAGTGCAACAAGCATTGAGGTTAAACATCTGGACAACATCTTGCTGAGCTCGATGGAATCGCGAGATTAGGGGAAGCTACTCTGTCATAACATTGCCTATGCTAGTCTGGTTCTCTGCTTCATATGCTCCGTATAGCAGAGTGCAACGCAGGGAGCATACGAAACAGGAAACCAGACTATGCCTATGATCGAAGTATACACGATGCCATCCCTAATCCAACGCACTGGATATTAAATAAATCCTGATGCATTTTGTAAATCCTTTGCGTCAAAAAAACACACGGCAAAAAATCGTGTGCGTCAATTGTCTCCAGTGTGCGTCCCTGACACACAAATGTGCGTAAAGGGAAACACTGAGGATGGCATCCCAGCAGAGGTGTACAAGGCTCTCAGTGAACAGACTCTGGAGGCATTCCACGATGTGCTAATCAGCATCTGGATGGATGCCAGATGACCTCCGCGATGCATCAATTGTGACCCTCTATAAGAATAAAGGCACGTGTGCGGACTGCAGTAACTACAGAGGCATCTCCTTGCTCTCCATAACTGGCAAAATACTTGCTTGCATCATTCTCAACAGACTTATTGCGGCAGTGTCAGAAGATAACCTCCCCGAGTCTCAGTGTGGTTTTCGCCCAGACCGCAGCACCGTTGACATTATCTTCGCAGTGAGACAAGTCCAAGAGAAGTGCCTCAAGCAGAACATAAATCTGTATGCCGTCTTTGTGGACCTGACGAAGGCATTCGATACAGTCAACAGAGACACACTATGGGTAGTAGTCAAGAAGCTTGGTTGTCCTCAGAAGTTTACCAACCTCATCTGACTCTTCCATGATGACATGACTGGAGAGATTCTCTCAGATGGTGAACCCTCTGAGAAATTCCCTATATCAAACGGTGTCAAATGGGGCTGTGTACTCACTCTGGTACTCTTCAACCTCTTCTTCATGCAGGTACTGCTCCATGCCATCTGTGACCTTGACCTTGGTATCTACATTAGATATCGCCTGGATGGATCAGTGTTTGACCTCCGTTGCCTAGGTGCAAAAACCAAGATGCTACAAAGACTCATCTCTGAAGCACTCTTTGCAGATGACTGTGCCCTCATGGCCCATGAAGAGACTCATCTACAGGCAATTGTGGACAGGTTCTCTGAAGCCTCCAATCTGTTTGGACTCACAATTAGCCTAGGAAAGACAGAAGTCCTGTTCCAGCCCACCCCAAACGCTGTCCATTCACAACCCTACATCACCATTGGTGATATGCAGCTGAAGACTGTGGACAGTTTCAAATACCTAGGCAGCACAATATCCAGTGATGGCTCCCTGGACAAAGAGATAACTGCAAGGATCCAAAAAGCCAGCCAAGCACTCAGACAACTCTGAACCAAGGTCCTGCAGCACAAGGACATATGCCTGTCAACGAAGATGAAGGTGTACAATGCAGTTGTCCTCACGTCTCTCTTGTATGGCTGTGAAACGTGGACTGTCTACCGAAGGCACATCAGTCAGTTGGAACAATTCCACCAGCGCTCCCTGAGATCCATTATGCGGATCAAGTGGCAAGACCGAATCCCCAACCAGGAAGTCCTCGATAGAGCCAACACAACAAGCATCAAAGCCAAACTAATCCAGGCCCAGCTTCTTTGGACTGGCCATGTCGTCCGCATGGATCAAAACAGAATCCCAAAGCAGCTGTTCTTTGGTGAGCTAGCCCAGGGCAACCGAAACCAAGGCCGCCCTCACAAGAGATACAAAGGCAACCTCAAGATGCACATCAAATGGGCAGACCTTCAACCCAGACCTGCCAACCCTGACAAGTCTGTCTCAGTAAGGCAGTTGATTTTTCTCCATAGATTGATCAGCTTTCAGTAAGGTGTAACAAAATATCAATAACTGCTATTGTAAAGCTGGAAAACATAAGTAAAAGTTCGATGCAGTGACAATAAACAGTATGTTCAACTGAAAAGTTTGTAAAGTATGCGTAGACATTATTTACCACTAGTACAGTTGCACAAACTTTAGTTCCAAACCCTATGCAACTCATAGGCTTGTTGCTATCTCTCCCAATAATGTAATTGTGTCCTTTCCAGCTTTTATTCACAAGAATATGAATACTCCTCTTTATTCTTCTGTGTTGATTATTAACACTTTTTTAGAAGCTTTTTTTCCCTTTCGTCTTAAACATACATCGCTTTCTGGACGCCATTTTAAAAAATTTCTATAATTAACGTTTGATCATGCAGACGTTTTGCATGAACAAATAGGTGCAGTTTAAAGTGTCTGGGGTGCTGCTGTAAAGTTAGTCTGGTTCCCTGACTAATGTCACTAAATCTAATATGAAACCCGGATCCATATCAAACACGGACGAACCAATTATCTGGATTTTTCGGCAACGATCATTTTTCCATAGTTTTTGCTTGTATGCCATAAGTCCGTATTTTAATCATAATTTTCATAAGACTTACAGCAAAATCGTAAGAGTTGGCAGGTCTGCTTCAACCCCACCAGCTCGAGCTTACTGCCTCAGTCAGAAGTCACTGGCGAGCTCTGACCAGAAAAGCCAGTTCCACCTTCGAGGCTGACCGCCGCCAGCGTCTTGCTGCAGCTCATAAGAGACGTCACAGAACTGCGTCCCAGCCACCCCCAACCACCAGTGTCCCATGCCCCACCTGCAGCCACCTGTGTGCATCAGAATTTGGACTCTGGAGCCACATGTGCGTCCATCGTCAATGAGACCGCACAACATGTCTTCCTCGGCCCCCGAGAGACTAACCAAGAAAGAAGAAGACTTGCTGAGAAAATCTGTCATAGCAGAGATCAGTTTATTAATGGAAGTACTAATTATGTGGAATTTTAATTTTGGCAGTTAAATAAAGATAGATCTTGACTGGATAAGTAACAGCTTCGGGTTCTCAGGCGAAGTTTCATGTTTTATAAATGTCCTATATCACAAAATTAGTCTAAGTTTTTTGTGAGTTGGAGGTCTTGGCTCTGGCGGCCTGGCATACTCCTCATAACGACTGTCCAAGGGACTGGAAGTCTTGAGAGACGATTCTGTAAAAGGGTAAAGATATGATTCTGAAAATGGGGAAAAGAGAGCACGGGAAAATAGTTCCACACAATGCCACTCAACACAATGTGGGCGTACAAGAAATCCACACTACAGCTGAGACCCTTAAGAACCTGAATGCAAGAGAGAGGTCATTGTTGGTCACATCACATGAGAAGTCACAAGGATAAATCAACCTCAATCTACTAACAGTGTTGAATCTGGAGTGACCCTCAAACAGCAGCAGAATATGCAATCACACTGGACAATTGAGTTTGAAAACTCAAACTTGATTTTATGATGAAATTTTTCTATCTGTATGAACAGAATTGCTAACTGCGTTTTCTAAGTAACTTTTGGTAATTATTTCTCTACTAGAAGTGTATCCTATAAGTATCCTGAATTATGACTAAATTGTTGATATAATTGGCTAAATTGTTATATTTTATGTTTGGGGGCTCATGTTGTACTATTCTATATATCTGCTCCGATATCCATTTAACCAATCCTGAATTTCATATTTTATTATCCACTTGATCCAGGCAATAACACAATGGTTGATCCAGGCAATAACACCGTGGTTGATCCGGGCAATAACACAATGGTTGATCCAGGCAATAACACTGTGGTTGATCTGGGCAATAACACCGTGGTTGATCCGGGCAATAACACCGTGGTTGATCCGGGCAATAACACAATGGTTGATCCAGGCAATAACACCGTGGTTGATCCGGGCAATAACACCGTGGTTGATCATCCTCTAAATAACCATAACCACCAGCACCACCACAAAACCTGCATTAGGCCAGTGGCCAGACTAATTTTCAATGTGCATGCTGGCTGAAAAAAACAATCAGCAACTTTATTTACTTAATGCATGAAAAAACATATGGCCCTTTTCTGCCCTGTGCATTCATTATACTGCAAGTACAGGTTATTTGCGGGTACTAAGTTAACACAATAATTAGATTAACTAACCATGAAAGTAAATACCATTCCATGTTTTATTAAATGCATCCAACACAAGACCACTTCTTAATTTGTACCTGCAAGAAGAGGAACTTTTTATTGATCCAATGGATTTGACAGTGCCATGGTCTTAGTGATCTTTTGGAAAACTGACTGATCTTCAATTAGTGGATTAGCATTAATCTAAAGCCCTGAGTTTGTACAAATGGATCAGCAGAAACAAACCCATCTTTGTTTATATTCGAGACACAATTTCAGACAGAAAACAAGTACACTTCTGAAAGGCCTAGGATGGTTCAAAGTCTTACAAAGGCCTAGGATGGTTCAAAGTCTTACAAAGGCCTAGGATGGTTCAAAGTCTTACAAAGGCCTAGGATGGTTCAAAGTCTTACAAAGGAATTAATATATTCAGGACATTTACCTATGCTAGTAAATTACTAAAACATAACCTGTGGGTTTTTCTTCTCGCTTTTTTTTTTTAAATCTGGATTTTTTGGGAAAAGTTGGATTTGGCCCAAATTTGTATCACAACATTCCATTTGAACACTGTGTTGGCATACATGACACATGAAAAACATGCAATTAAAGGATCATAAATGTAATTATATTCCCCATTAATCTGTAGCAGATACAATCATTTTGTACAAACATTTGATACTATTTTAACTATTTTGTCATGAATAATGCAAAAATTGTTAATATCATCAAATTCATTACAAGATTCCACAGGAATCTGCATACATTCCCAACTGACAGAAACTACCAATGTATTGGTACAGTGAAAAGGTACCATGGTATGTCCCACCAGAAAAATACAGTGGTAAAATGGTATACCAGTAATACTGCAGACCTCTACAAGCCACTAATAGATACAACCATCAGCCTGACTGTACAAGTACAACCATACAACCCTCAGCTGCCTTGCTTTGGTTTCAGCCTGACTGTACAAGTACAACCCATACAACCCTCTGCTGCCTTGCTTTAGAGTCTGCCTGAAGGTATAGGCCATATGGTTAGGCCTGCCAACAGGTATCCGGGCACTCTCCCATTGATAATAACCCAGGTAATAAAATGTGTCAACAGGTACCCATTTTCACCATATACAAGTTTTCTGCCAGTGCACATGGCCCCATAAGCCCTTGGCTTGTAAAGTCAGAACTCATTTTGTTTTCAAGTTGAAAATTCTTTTTGATCGAGCTGTGATTTGAATACCTGTACTTGTTCAGTGACAAGTAGAGTTCTGCTTTTCTTCTTGTAAATGTTTGACCTTAATCCCTTAGCTTGTTTTTCCACAAGACTACCCTACTGATTGAGCCACAAGTGTGAAACTTGCTCAGTGACAAGCAACAGAGGATTGTTATTTGATCTTGATGCACAATAGACATATGTTCAGTTTCAGCCTTTACTAGATTTCACAAACTGTACGATCAAGGTGTTACTTACAGAGCGCAAGCAAAAACACTCATATATGACAGTGAAGTCAAGGAAAGGGAGTCAGATGATATTTACAATGACGAGACCATGACAATTTACTATACGACAGTTCTGTCAACCATTTGTTCATTTTATTTACAAACCACAAAGCCACTAAGCCATACAGCCACAAAGCCACTAAGCCATACAAACCACAAAGCCACTAAGCCATACTGCCCTCAGTTGCAATCCAGGCAGGATTAAGGTCTTTGTAGGCCCTAAGCATTTCTTGAATAAAAACAACTGACACTGAAATGGCTCTGCCTCTTTGTGTATAAACTGTTCAGTAACATGGTTTTGTTGGCCCTAGGCACAGTGCCTACAGTATAATACAGCCCTGGTTGCACTGCTTTGGTGTCAGCATGAAAGCACATGTCACCCAAGCCATACAGCCCTCACTTGCACTACTTTGGTGGCAGCCTCGAAGTAAAGCTGTACCGATTAATCGGCCATACTCATAATCGGGCCGATTATTGGAACAATCGGTATAATCGGTATCGGCAGAAATAATCGGTGCCGATGTAAACAAATTTCCAAAATATAAATTCAATCATAACATTCATCTTGACATGGCTTGAATTTTAAATCAGAATTAAATAGTGGAAATTAAGGAATAAACATTTGATTTGGGGGTTAATTGAAAGACAGTATATTCTTAAAAGTAAATACTTTTTAACACACTTGTTGTAAACTACCGCTGATTGTCTGCACACAACAAATTATCAGTACCATTCATGCACTCATCCCAATCACAGCAGCCAACCAGCCAATGAGTCCTTCTGTGGCTGTTGAACTTCCAGCATACACATTAGCAGATAGCTAGGCACATTAGATAGCTAGCGAAATTTCCAACTACTACGAAACTATGACTCACTATGGTTAATCTATTCTTTAGCCAGTCCTGCAATGCTGCTAATCAATGACTAGCGGTCACACGCTGAAGCAGCTGAACGCTGACATACAAATATTATGCAGCACTGATATTGGCATGCCAGCGCCAGCGACGTTACTCCTGGATACCCAGCTGCTGAGCTGCTTCAGCGCGCAACTCGCAGCGTGGTGCGTGCATCCATCCACGTGGACAACTTAGTAGTAACTTACTTCATTTAAAACATTGTTTCAAGAGCGTGAATCGATTGGATTATTAATATTGACTAGCGATTGTACACTATTAAATATACTACCAAGCCTATGCATAATGTCAAACTTGAAACACTCAAGTTTAGTCTGGAATTACTTCAAAATATATGCAGTCAACGAGTCCAAAGCAAATTGCACACTTTGCAAAGCATGCATTTCCAGAGGTGGAAAGGATTCAAACTGCACACTTTGCAAAGCATGCATTTCCAGAGGTGGAAAGGATTCTAAAAACTATATGACATCAAATCTTGTCCAGCACTTGCGCTGCAAGCACATCGTCGAACATGGCCTATTTCTGGCAGATACAAAAGAAAAGGATGCTGCGCAGTTAACCTCAGCAGCTGCAGCAACTCCTCATACTCTGACTATTGACACCATGCTGGACCGGATGCAGCCATTTGTATTTGATGACCAGAGAGCTTATTAGTTGGCACAAAGCTATTGCAGAGTTCATGGCAGTAGATGTGCAATCATTTTCCGTTGTTGAAGACATTGTATTTTGACGTCTGATGGCCAAGGCAGAACCGCGCTATAATATTCCAAGTCGGAAGTACTTTTCCACATCTTTGATACCTGACATGCATAAGGCAATACAAAACAAGGTGTGTGATTTAGTTTCTGCCCAATCTGACCTTAGTTTGACCTCTGATGTGTGGTCAGACCCGTCCATCGGCATAGCCTTGTTGAGTCTTACGGCACACTGGCTGATGGAAGACTTTCAACGGAAACAGGTGACTTTAGCAGCAATACCTCTCGATGAATCACACACAGGAGAATATTTGGCAAGCAAATTGGACAAATTATGCAAGGAATACAACATTCCCAAAACTCATATCCATGTTCTTCTGCATGATGGAGGTGCAAACATGGTAAAAAGCAATGCATCTGGCTGAAATTGACAACATCAGCTGTTTTGCACACATGCTGCAGCTCACTGTCAGTGATGGCATTCTGTCGCAACGAGCTGTCAAAGATGTTTTGGCGATCTCGCGATCCATAGTCAGCAAGTTCTGGCACAACATCAGCTCGAAGAGCAGCAGGAAAAATTTGGCGTTGCCCATAATAAACTCGTCCAGGATGTCCAGACACGCTGGAATTCTACATACAATATGTTGGTTTCGTTATATGAACAAAAACAAGTCTTGGGGGCTTACATTACTCTCTATGACCTGCCAAGCCTAACAGCCCAACAGTGGGTCTTGATTGACAATATTGAGGACACGTTAGGCCCATTCGCGGACATTACCAAGGAAGTAAGTGATAGCCAAACATCAGTATCCGTCATTCTTCCGATGCTGAAAATGCTCCGAATGTTGCTGGCTTGAGAGCATGAAGCAAGTCAAAGTATTCAGACAATGCACCGTAATATGTTGACGTCACTGAAAACACGCTTTGCTGACATTGCCAGCAACAAGAAGCCTGTCTTGGCCACCATCTTGGATCCATGATTCAAACATCACCTATTCAGCGAAGAATTACTTGTGACCAGATCCAAAGACTGGCCTAGAGCAGAATGCATCATAGTTGCATCAGCTGACAAGCAGGAGGAACCCCCCACCAAAAAAAGAAAAACTGAAACTGAAACAAACGCCACTGGACCATCAACATCGCGTCTCCGGGATTTGTTTTCTGTGGCCTGTGACAAACCTGTCCATACCATCAACGAAACAACCCACATGGATGATGCTGTTGACGTGATGCTTGAATTGTATCTGGCCAGCCCTCTGTTGCCACAAGAAGAAGACATATATGGCTGGTGGAACGTTCACAGGTATCAGTTCCCCTACTTGGCCAAATTAGCTAAATGCTATTTGTCTGCGCCAGCTTCAAGCGTTCCAAGCAAACAGCTGTTTAGTGGCGCAGGCCAGATTTTTTCGGATCGTCGTGGATCATTACTTAGCGAGAAGGGAGAAATGTTACTGTTACTTAAATACAACCTACCTCAGCTAGGCTTTCAGTATATATTAGCTGCAGCCAGCGTACAGTGACGTCTAACTTTAGTCTTAAAGCATGTGTATCATTAATTGTAATTATTATTGGGCTATCGTTATTAACATTTTTTAGTCATTTATTGAAATCTAGTTATGGTGACCTGCATCACTGAACCTAAGTTAAAAGTCTAGCTTAATACATTTTCATTCATTTATATCTTGAATTGGCAAACCATAAGTTTTATCAGTGTTAGTTTTAAAGTTTTTTTAGTTTTATGTTTGCATGATCGTTGTTTTCTGTAAATAGCAATGTACTTCTTATCCGGTTTCTGTTTGTTTCTGTACAGAAGTTCAAATTCACTTTCTGCATAAACAACCTTGTTATAACTCACACAGCAAAATACCTGCTTGCATTACACAAATAGGTTTATGTTTCTGAACCAGTCATTGTTATAAAACAAATAATAATTAAATAATCAGTCTCATAATCAGTATTGGCAATTTTAATAATCGGCTATACGCAGTATCGGCATAATCGGCAAAAAGTGACATCGGTACAGCTTTCCCTCGAAGCACATGCCATACAGTCCTTACTTGCACTACTTTGGTGTCAGACTCGAAGCACAAGCCATACAGTCCTTACTTGCACTACTTTGGTGTCGGACTCAAAGCAAAAGCCATACAGCCTGAGTTGCACTACTTTGGTGTCTGACTCAAAGCAAAAGCCATACAGTCCATACTTGCACTACTTTGGTGTCAGACTCAAAGCACAAGTCATACAGTCCTTACTTGCACTACTTTGGTGTCAGACTCAAAGCAAAAGCCATACAGTCCTTACTTGCACTACTTTGGTGTCAGACTCAATGCAAAAGCCATACAGTCCTTACTTGCACTACTTTGGTGTCAGACTCAAAGCAAAAGCCATACAGTCCTTACTTGCACTACTTTGGTGTCAGACTCAAAGCAAAAGCCATACAGTCCTTACTTGCACTACTCTGGTGTCAGACTCGAAGCACAAGCCATACAGTCCTTACTTGCACTACTTTGGTGTCAGACTCGAAGCACAAGCCATACAGTCCTTACTTGCACTACTTTGGTGTCAGACTCAAAGCACAAGCTATACAGTCCTTACCTGCACTACTTTGGTGCCAGACTCGAAGCACCAGCCATATAGTCCTTACTTGCATTACTATGGAGTCAGACTCGAAGCACAAGCCATACAGTCCTTACTTGCACTACTCTGGTGTCAGACTCGAAGCACAAGCCATACAGTCCTTACTTGCATTACTTTAGTGTCAGACTCGAAGCACAAGCCATACAGTCCTTACTTGCACTACTATGGAGTCAGACTCGAAGCACAAGCCATACAGTCCTTACTTGCACTACTTTGGTGTCAGACTCGAAGCACAAGCCATACAGTCCTTACTTGCACTACTTTGGTGTCAGACTCAATGCAAAAGCCATACAGTCCTTACTTGCACTACTTTGGTGTCAGACTCGATGCAAAAGCCATACAGTCCTTACTTGCACTGCTTTGGTGCCAACCTGAAAGCTCATGCCACTAAGCCATACAGCCCTCAGTTGCACTGCTCTAAAAAGAAAGGCACAAAGATAAAAAAATATTGACTTACCGGAATATTTGAGAACCAGATCCAGTTTTCGTGAATGAGTGCCATGTAGGTGGCATGTTTGTAGCCAGCAGCCAGCATTACTGTTACCCCTAGCAACATGTTCCCTATGGTCAGCATACCACCAAAACCAGACTCTGCATCAGATTTCTCGGGTGGTGTCTCCAAGATCTTGTTTTTGGAATCATGCTTGTTTACAAGCCGTGGCTTACGAGATCTGACTTCTGGCATTGCAGATGGTAGTTCTCCCCTCTAATAATAATAATAATAATAGTAATAATAACAATAATAATAAATTGGTTTATTTTGGATCAGGAAATAACACAAGAAATAATACATATAACAATCAAATAGATACAGCACTGACACAGTACATAGATACATACATACATATACATACATACATACATACATACTAAACAATTGTAATACAAACATAAATACACATGATCCACCAAGGATGACCCACAAAATTTTTGGTCATGGCATTTTTTGAAAATTAAAGTTATATAATCAACTAAGTTATGAAACTACTGTTAAGTATTACAAACTGAAATTCTGCTTCCAGAATAAAAGAATATCACTAAAAAGCCATAAGCCATTAGTATAATAATAAATACCGTTTTCTTGATTTGCCTTGCTCTAAAAGGTAGGACTCAGCTAATTTTAAATGATCTATATTTCAAAAGAAATTAGCTTTCATTGAAAGGGATACATGAAGAAGAAAACACGCTGGTGATAGAACTTGAAATGAGCATTATCAAAAGGAGTTACTCACGAAATACCTACAGTAACAGTGTGTGTGTGTGTGTATGTGTGTGATTTAGATTTTTAACATAGCTTTAGCAATTTTTCAGTCATATCGCTACAATGTCTGCAGTGTGACAGTTTATAGTAATGTCTAGCACTGGGGCATCATGCCACTGACATGTGGCATGATGTCCCACCCAATCACATTATCCTGACACCAGGCCGACCAGTCCTAACACTAACCTCTTAATGCTGAGCACCAAGCAAGGCAGCTGTTAGTACCATTTTTTAAAGTCTTTGGTATGACTCGGCCGGGCCTACAGTAACAGAATTAAAGTAATGATATGCAATGTCACAAGAGATAAAACTGCAACAATATCTGCCCCAAAACATTTCAAAATTTATTTTATTTTAATTCTGCAGACAAACATCTGGAGAGATCTCAAATGGTGTGTGTGTGTGTGTGTGTGTGTGTGTGTGTATGTGTGTGTGTGTGTGTGTGTGTTTTAGATTTAGATTTTTAATATAGTTTTAAAAATTTCTGTCATATCACTATGATGTCTGCAATGTGGTAGTTTATAGTGATTTCTAATACTGGGGCATCATGCTGCAGACATGTGGCATGATGTCCCACCCAGTCACATTATCCTGACACCAGGCCGACCAGTCCTAACACTAACCTCTTAATGCAGAGCACCATGTGCGGCAGCTGCCAGTACCATTTTTGGTATGACTCTGCCAGGGTTTGAACCCATGAACTCCCACATCTGAGGCAGATGCTCGAACTACTTTGGTCACCGGGCTGTAAAAAATGGTCTGGAGATGTATGGGAATAGTATTGCGTCTAACACTGCATACATAGGCAACATCTCCAACAGTCTGGAGATGTATGGAAATAGTATTGTGTCTTACACTGCATACACTGGCAACATCTCCAACAGTCTGGAGATGTATGGAAATAATATTGTGTCTTACACTGCATATTAAGGCAACATCTCCAACGGTCTGGAGATTTATGGAAACAGTATTGTGTCTTACACATAGGTAACATCTCGAACAGCCTGGAGGTTTATGGAAGCACAATTGTCTTAAACTGCATATTTCCAAAACATATCAATTTTGATGGAAAATCTGTATATATGATAGGATCTTGTGTTTAAATAAGGTATTTTCAAAATTGTGCACCAAGGTTACATGCCCCTGCAGTTTCTTCATAATTCTTTCCTTCATTCTTCCACTAAGCTTTTCCTATGTAACCGTAAGAGAGACAACATTTTAGGACAACTGTAACTTCTCCAATTTTTTTTCAGGTTTGAATTTTGTACATTTTAGAATATATGAGTTACATTAAAACTGGCAAGTATGGGAGGGTGGGGTTCAGTTTAGAAATGCAGGTAATGAATGAAACATAATTGTTTATGCATCTTCAGATCATTTATTGATTATGGCTGGATCTGAAGCCATCAAGATTTCAACTTCAATATAAAAAATAAAAGCAAATAAAACACAGCAAACTCCTTTGTTTTATCTTCTTGTTTTTGTTAATACAGGACCTATTCTATAATTGAAAATTTTGGGAAAATCCCCACTCCCCCACCCCCCGGACAAAATTAGGAGAAGTTTCTAAATTTAGGAGGAATTAAACCACAGGAGCCTGCAGTTTTATCAATAAAGCACAACAAAATTTCTGACAACATGAAATCACCTTACCAGTATTATCAATTATTGTTAATTGATAAAACTGCAGACTCCTGTGATTAAACAAAGAAAAAAAGGTAAGCATGAGTTTTTGAGAAACTGGTGTGAGTCCTGCAAAGATGAGTCCTAAGATAAAGATTATCACACAATGTTGACGTTACAATGTATTCCAATTTTGACAGCATATGATTGGATAAATAGATCGATATATACTTTTACGTGATTTTTTTGCCTTAAAAAGGAAGAACAGGTCACTGTAAATGAATTATGAGGTTTAAGGCTGACCAAGCACATGTAAATTTCTCTTCATTTTTCTGATTTTTCATTACGTTTTTGGATATAAGAATGTATAATCGAAAAAGTGCGCATCTGTCATGATTGAACTACATGGCTAAAACTGACATTGGTTTACAATTTCTGTGTTTACCTTCATTTAAAAAAAAAATAATAAGCTGATAGATGGAAATATTACATTCTGACCAGTGAATAATGACAAAACCTTTCTCAAATAACTGAAACCATGATTTTTTTTTCTTTTTTTTTCGGGGGGTTGGAGTTACTACTTTTATCAACTGTCCGTATTAATTTCTTTCAAGTAGGCCTACCGATTGCTTTGCAAGATTTTGTTCGCCTTTAGGCCTAATTGATGATGCGTCATCATACATAAACGCAGGCTAACCTTGAAAAGCGATGGGTTTACCAATCGAAGATCGATTTATATGAAATGCGTAAACCCCTCTGCTTCACAAATTACAATTATGTCTATCTTCGTTTTTTTCATTTGCACAACCTCAAAAAAAAATTCTGCATAAAAAAGTTTCAAATATAACTCTGACCTGAGTGATGCAGTGCCCCCTTGGTATCAGCTCAAGCGCATTAATGTTTCCCGAAAAATCGTGTGGAGAAAATTAGATTTCCAAGGTGGTAACTGAAGCGCCGAAGGCCATTACAAACCACATATAAGTTCCTCCAGTCACAATACACGTGGCACAATCCTTTAAGCCGATCAAAGAGATTACAACATGGCAGGTTCTCATTGAGTTAGCATGTATACATCTCTTTCGAACAATGCACGGTCTACTTGCGCCGTGTAACTCCCGGATTGTAGTCTAAGGGAAGTAACTCCAAATTAGTGTTTACACATTTTTCTAGATCAGTTCGGCTATATCACAATTACTTTTTTGCACCGCACAGCGTCAACCTGAACTTATTTTATTTAAAAAAAAATTATTGTTTAAAAACATATTTAAAAAATAAGTCTATCCAGCGTAGAGTTTTGCCTGCAATTATATAACGGAATAGTTTACTCTTGAACAATTTTTAGAAAGTCTAATCCCAAAATGTCTAGTGCTTGGTCTGGAAGGCATGTTGTTTAGGCCTATAAGCTATGATAGAAAAAATATACACGATCTTCATGATGTCGTAGCAAGCTATATGCTCAAACGCTTTGCATAGAAGACTGATAAGTGTGTATGGGATCATAAGGTAATTACTGACCGTGCTTTTTTGTTTTGGTCTTTGTTTTTTTTGGGGGGGGTAAATAAAGCTGATAATTGACATTATACTGGAGCATATCTCTCAATATATTACTTTAATTTCGGTCAAAGAGTAATTTGGGATGTAAATCATAAGGACTACACGCTTTTAATTGGTTTGACACATGTAACAACTGTTGAACTCCTAAATACGTTATTATGCTACCTGGTATAAACCGACTCGGCCGGATACCCGGCAAAATATTCGTAACTGTCCGTCCCAACTAACAACGTTGCAGAATCGTGTTCAGCGTTTCAGACTTATCTGTATTTGTTCTACTAATTTTTATTTTGTCCATCGTGGAGGAATGCCTTGTCGTTTTTGAGGGGACTCTTAATCTATTTATAGAATGGTTTAAAACCTGAGGTTAAGTTCCCAATCATGTTGTTTATTTAGTTTATATGTGAAGTTTTAACACTTTCTGTTCATTTCTTCTTACCTGTTTCCATTTTGTTCTTAATTTTTCGCTGCCGATACGTTTTGCTTTAGAACGAGTTTTGTTTTTTTCTGTAAACTAGTTTCTAATGTTGTAAGTAATCCAGGGCATCAAAACAAATGATCTACTCAATTTTTAATAACATTTTTTTTTTTTTTTTTTCAGCTGTAGAATTAAGAAAAGATTTTATAATTTTTCAGTTTTCTTCAATACCCTCTCATTTTCCAGACCGTTTACACATTTAAATTTTGCAAGGTCACTAGCTTAAGATCTCCATTGAATAAAAATTTCCTTTGCTAAACAAACATAATTTTGGACCTTTTTGGGGATTATACACATGGGCGCCCGCAGGATTTTTTTGCAAGGGGCGGGGTCAAGACTTTTTGCAGGGGGAGGTCCGGATTTTCAGGGGGAGGGGGTCAGTCAGTCACGGCCAGGAGAGTTAGTATAAGAAGCAGTCTGAAACTAAAGCTAATATTTATTAAGCGTTTTGAACAGAATCTTGTGACATATTTTCAGCTTCATTTGCATGATTAAACTTGTCAGAATTTGCAGTATGATGGAGGATCACGTGACCCCTCCCCCCACCCTTGACCCATACGGGCTCCCATGATTATACATGTACTTGCACAGATTGCGCGACCGCTCCGGTGGCCAAAGTCGTTAGAGCGTCCGCCTCGGATGCGGAAGGTTGCGTTTTCGAACCCCGGACTGCGAGGACTGGTCGGCCTGGTGTCAGGATACTGTGACTGGGTGGGACATGTCTGCGGCATGATGCCCCAGTGCTAGACATCGTAGCGATATGACTGAATATTGTTAAAGCTACGTAAAAATACACACACACAGATAGCGTACAGGCTGTAACATCGTGATCACTATACCGATCCGGTGAGTGAATACATGAGAATTTGCTAGTAATGAGGCGTGTACGATGTGTAATATATTTCTAACTGTACAGTTGACTATTTGCTGTAAACCATGGTCATCCATACTATCCATCAGTCATGGCCCTCTGACTTATTAAGCGAATTCCCTAGTTTGGGGGTTCTTTTTGTCCAATTAATGCTGTTATAAGTAAAATCCCCCATTACATGTATATGGCCTCTATTTCCATTCTTATCAGATCGTATTTTATCAAGCTGCTCTTTCAACAAGAGAATATTGCCACAATGACTGCTTGGCCCTGACTTACTGATCTTATATTATCGACGTGTGCGACTTCTTGAGTGGGAATAGAGCCACCACTCCACATGATTTTAGGCTTAATCTGTGTGTAAAAATAACCATTTTAGGGATTTAAGTGTACGCACCGCTCATTATTTATTTACTCGTTGGGACGGAAACAGGAGCCTCCACCCAACGCTTTACTGCATGCATCGCATGCTTATTATTTCTCATGTCTAGACGAGGCGAGGGAGGAGATAAGTGCCGGAGGAGGCGCTGCTGCGTTGTTGGAGGGCTACTAGTGATCGAGGAAGAAATTTTGATTTTATTTGCCAAAGTTGAATGGGTGTCGTCTTACACTTGGATAATCTGGAAAATAATTTTGAAAGAAAAATTCTGTACTTGTGGTTGACGTTAATGTTGGTGTAATAGTCAGTGTCACCTAGTGCGACATGGACTGATGGTTTGGGGTTTAAACCACCTTATAGTGACTAGTTTACAGGAAATATGTTAATGTTTACTTATAATTTTCCTTTTTGAGGGGTGCGTTGTCTGGACTTATGACCACCTGATATTCTTAATTTTCGTTATGGCCAGGTTAGTGGTTCCCAGAACTGTACCAAGGCGGGGGGGGGGGGGCGACAGAGGTCTGATAAAAATTAAATTGCAGGAAAATCGTTGGCGGCGTCACCATCTTCGCCCCGGCACCATTTACCCATAGTACGCCGCTGGTGGGTCCAATGGTTAGGTTGCTTTCGGTGAACCGAGTATTGCCACCTTGTGTGGCGGGTCCTGATGGTCTGGGCTTAGAACCACCTTATATTATCTAAATTTGCTTGGAGATAGGCCGATAAATCAGCCTCTCGCCCGTGATGATATTGATTGGGGATCTATCGTCCATCAGTATCAACACAGATTTGTGGGTTGATTATTTATCGGACTAGCTTGGGATTGAAAGTGGTAATTCCTGTTTCGTGGATGTTTTTCTTACATAGCTATTTCTGTAGTGTCGTTGGTTAGTGGTAGAAGATGTTATAAAGAGAAGGAGGGTACGTTGCAGATAGTTAGGTTTGTGAGTAGGCATTGGAGTTTGGGAAGACAGGAAAATATATAAAATGGCGAATGCAGGTTTTGTTTTGTGGGTGTAGATTTTGAGCAAGTATATTATGGTTTTTATTTTTATTATAGCTATTTTTAATTACCCCAGCTGCTTTTTTTATGGTTGCATAATATGCAGTACCTTTTCGACTTTTACGACTTTCTTTTATTTGTAGCTGGGGTGTTGTTGAATTTCCTTTTGTTGACCGCAGCCAGTTTTTTTTATAGCCGATGCAATAATGCAGCCCCTCATCGACATATATTACTTTTTATTTTTGGGTGTGGCTGGAGTATTGTTGTAATACTTATTGGTTAGTGTTGTACAGTTTAAAGTGTTTCTAGCTGGGTATTATATCTTTCATCTTTTCCCAATGGCAGAAATAGTCCATGATGTTTTTGTATATTGTGTTATTCTTTGTATCTGGTTGTAGTAGTTCTGGGTTTGTGGTGGGGATTTGAAGTGCTTATCTTGTAATTAGCGTCTTTCGACGTTGTATTTGGGGCAATTGGTAATGACGTGATGCAGAGTTTCTGGGGTGGGGCAGTGTAGGTAGTTAATGCCTTCTGTTTGGGAGCATGGCAAGAACTTTCCAAAACTGGTTGCTAGCAGTGTTTTACCAGTTCTAATTCTGATATCACTTTAGAGTCGTGAGAGTTCGCCAGGTTTGGAGCGGGAGCATTTCTACATATTCTTTACGTATCTCATATATCTCTGCTTGGTCATTTGTACCAACTACCTATACAGTGGGATTGTCCGTTCACTACGATTTTGGTCCCCAATGATTCTGATCCACTGTCCAATTCAAACCAGGGCATCTGTGTAAGATCCTGATATACGCGTCATAATATCCCTCCCCCGTGTAAGTTTCTATCATACCCATATACATTAAACTTAGATTTCACCTAAATAGCTGAGAGATAGTGACCGAGTTATCAGTTTAGTCTCAGGGATAGCAACGATGTCTGGTTTTTCAGCATCTATAAAAGAAAGGAATTCCAACATATATTATTTTTGCTAATTGATACTAACTTCAGATCTTTTTTATTCGGGTAATTGTTGTTGTATTTTGGCTTGTATGAGGTGTTACCACTTCCTTCCCTGCTTAAGAGATTAAATATATCTTTACTGTGAATGGGTGGGTTGTTTTCACGAAAGGAGTCAGACGATGAGTTGCTTATTCTTAAACCATTTAGCGAAAATAGGAAGGGTAAATATTAGCTGTTCAGAAAGCAAGAAGGTGCTGCTATAATATTTGATTCATTATTTGATTGGGAAAGAAAACACAGAGGCTCGTATCGTTGCTTACAATTTATCTATAAAGAATATCGGTACTGTCGTGTATGTTATTTTATTACACATACGGTTTTTGGATCAATTGCTAGCAGTGATACGAGCCCTTCAGGTTCCGTCGGTTTCTAATGACATCTTTAAAGGGATATATTTGTTTTGACTTTGTTTTGTCCTTTGTTGGGGGTCCAGGGGGATTTTCAAGGCTTGGGAAATTCCAGTAGCATGCATTAATGCACGACTTGGATTTAACAAACGCTTTTGGTATGATGCAGCTAACGCAAAGCCCTTTACTGGTGGCTCTCCAAACAAGGCTGACAGGAAACAGTACCTATAATAGTTTATTTTTGTGTTTATAGCGTGCCAAAACAATGGAATATTGCTAAGTTGTGTCGGTTCCTTTTTGTATTGGCAGATATTTCTACTACTTGACCTGACAGGCTATGTAACTAATGGATATGGATTTTTTAGGTGTAAAAAGCAATTTTATTTATAGTACCATTTTTGTATGCATTTATTAACACTGAGCCATTACAAAAGGTTATAACTTTATGAAGTGCTGTCCAACATTTGTTGTTTTTTTTGTTTTTTTTTTCTCTTGGCCAAAAATTATCCGCAAACTGAGGTTCAGAAAGATTTTTTCAAGAGTTTTTTTTTATATATTTTATTTTTCATTCTGAAATGACTTGCGAGTAGTTATTGCCGAAATTCCCCGATGCACATTCCATAAACATAATCTGAATTCAACATGGATTGACTTCTAGTAAATATGCTTATCGGCACATAAGCCTTGTTTACGAGCGCAGAACAAAAATACAGATGTAATCTTTTGTTTCTCCACCGGTCTACGATTGATGCCTTCTTAGGCAAACTGTTATTTAAGAAAAAAGCAAGGAAAAATAAACAAACACTCCCGTACTGCTTTGTCAGTGTGTCACTTCGGTGCCCTTTCTTAAGCGGATTTCGGGTACTATTTCTTCAAAATGGCTGCATTACCGTCCAACATTAATGTACTTTGACGCGGAGAGAAAATGAAATGGACCGTTATGCAGTGTTTGTACCGTGTTCTAAACCTTAAACATATACACAAAGAGATCAGGAACTCACTATGCTTTGGAGTTTTCAATTTTAGCGACTCAGTTTTAATATAGACAATCTACTGATGCTCTGCCAACGTTATGTTTAGGACACATGCAGGAGTAGGGTTTAATGGGCATTTCAGACTGCCTCGCCGAATGAAACACTTTCGAGTTAGCCATGACCTTTTCCCACTGAGGAGTTTTGAACACGTGCGTATCAACCTGTGGTTGTACCCCTGTTTGGCGCTAGCTCCCATGGACGACAAAACCGTTACATGGATCCACGCGATGATCATCCTCCTCCCCTGCGTCAAGTGCAGCCTTTTGTATATGAGTTTGCAGACAGATACCAACAGTCTGATATATACTGACAACACAAAAGGGATTCGCTGTTAGATAAATGCAGTCGACTATTATACAATACCATTAGAAACCACACAGTTTGGCACATACACTACTGTGAAAGAATTCGCGTCTGCGGCTAATGCGGTAATTAAATTACCAGACCAGCCGTGCATTTGCTGCATCAATGAAAACATCAAAGACATTAAAACGCGCAGCGATGTCAGCGAAGATCACCGCTGTTAGAGAAATGTCTTCATCGTTAATATACAGGTTGCATCCATACTCAGTGACCTTGAGACGAAATACAAGAATATCTGTAACAATGCAGAAGTAACGCAACTGACCCTATTTACGGATTACCAGTGTATGGTCGACGACAAAGAGCCAAACACCATAGAGGACATTATATGTGCATGACAAGTGGTTCAACGTTTTTGAATGAAAACGTAGAAAGGATGGTCGTGTACAAGTTGACGTGATACTTAGTACCGGAACATTAGGGATAATTTGGTCACATGTCATCTTGGGGAATATACTATCTGAGCATGGACCTCACATATTTGTTTCGGATCGAGAAGATGAGCTTGTTATTTAGCAAAGCCCGATGAGACATTATACATCACCATCAATAACAAGTATGGTACGTAACTTGGCCTTCAAATCGTGTACTATCCTGTTGACTTATGCTGTGTTTTCTGGGATATCAACACAGATAAAGCAGAAAATAATATTTTAAAAAAACTCGATATAAACAAAAGAATGAATCAGCCAGAAATTCAACTAGAGGCTAAACGTTTCCGAATATATAAAAAATTCAATGGCATTAGAGCGCAATCGATGTAAAGGCATATGCCTTGGAAAACGAGAACTTTGCAAACAGAACATGTCATTATGAATATTGTAAATACTTGCTTGCGCTACATATTGGTCCGGGTGCTCGTCTCTGTCTTAAATGTGGCATCGGAGTCTAGTCGAGTAATCAGTTTTGCCTACCATGTGGATCTGTCAGTGAGTATTATCGCGATCGGCAACGAAGACTTGCCAACAAGCCTGTGATCCTAAAAGCCCAACGATGTTGTCAAGGATCAACGCAATTGCTGTTTATGATTCTGATATTGCAAATAGTGTTTGATAAATAATCAGTTTATACGCTTTTCATTATATAAGGCCACGCCATCTCTATGTCAACTCAAGCAATTTACGCGAGACCATGGAATAAAGATACCAAGTGATGTAACAAAGGAAGGTATGCTTGCACAATTAGGACTCCCTCCATAGGAGCCACTGCTGGCTGTGAGACAGATTCCCTCGGACGAGTCACGGCTAGTTGTAACAATAGCGCCAACTATGAATCAACTCAAGCAACCCACACAAGATCATGGAATAAGGATGCTGAGAGGTATACAAAGGCACATATTCTTATGCTAAAATGACTTCCTCCGGATGAACCGCGTCCTACCGTGTGTCGTCGATGAGCAAAACCGTCGCCGTATCGCAGCATATTTTTTTCCGCCAAGGTTGTCGTGTATGGTCCTCAAATATCCAAAGTTCCAGAATTCAAGTTACATAATTTAGCAGATTACCATGTAATCGTTCCAGGCGTATACGAGAGAAGCAAAGACACTGTGGAGATTCTCTCGAACATGAATCCGGGAATCATATCAACTTTTCAAAACGTTAGCGAACAACTCTCGTCCGCATTTAATGTGAACATTGTTCTCGGTGTAGAATTTACTACGCCCAGTTATTTATCCAAAGGATAATGCGTAAACACTTCAACCTACCGCGCGTGGTTTTCGGGTGTTCCCCTCACGATTTTGAAACGTGACGATACTGAGGCAACCAATAATGAAACTAACAAAGGCTTTTAAGCGATCAATGGAAAGTTTGATAAATATACCCAAATAAGTTCAGGATGGACTTCGGATATATGCTGGAAGTTAATGTTAAGGTTTCCACGTACAAGCCTTTTCACAGTTTAAGTTATATTCCAGCACCAGTTTGTACTCCACCGTGGGCAAAAATAAATGTGAAAAGTAGTCACAAACGTTGTTTCAAAAATGGGTGACTTTATCCACGCTGGATCCTGTTTGCGACCATACAGATCAGCCTTGAAAATACAAACAGCACATGGGGAAACTCACCTTTGATAACATAATTTCACCTACAGGTTAATGACATCAGTAAGTTTGAATGAATTAACCATGATATCGCCGTTAATGTGTTTATTTGTAAAAGTGGTCTTCAGCCGATTACACTATCTACCAAGAGAAGCAAAGCTTGCATGAGCGAGCGTATTAAAGTTATTGATCTACTATTGTTGAGCGATATGGATGACTCTGACGTGAACAACATGACGAGGTACCACTATGTGTGGATTAAAGATTTTCAATGAATGGTTTGCCGGCACAGCAATTACTATGGAAGAAAGTTACCGTGTCGACGCCGCATGCACGTATTTATCACCCAACAGCTGCTTGATGACCGTTAATTTAACTGTGGGGAAGTTATTGTGAAGCATCAGCATACGTTCATGTCAGAACCTGGTAAAAATATGTTGAAATTCAAAGTAGTGCAACAGAAGAAGTAAGCACCTTATGTCATTTACGTGGACATCGAATGTCTAGATATTCCTGTGGAAACTTTGTTTGCTGACGCCATAATGGTTCCGTCAAATGCAAGCCAAATTTCTGGACAAGTCCTACGGGGCAAGTGAGATGCCAATATTATTTTGCGGCAGGCACTCGACAGAGGTGTTTATTAAATCACTCAAGGTTACAGCGAAATAGATCCGACACCAGCTTTACGCACGCGCAAATATGATTATGGCATGTGATGAAATTCGCGAGTTTTCCGTGGCAGCACATTGTTCGATCTGCGAAAGTGCTTTTAGTTTCACTGATGAAAATGTTTGCGATTACTACCACATCAATGGCGAGTAGAGAGGAGCTGCACCCAATAAATGCAATCTACAGTTGGAAATTTATCCAGTAAAACAAATATTCCGGTTATGCTTCATAACCGGCGCGGGTATGATGGTTACTTAATCATACAAGCAATCGCATTGGCATCGACTGCAATAATAAGCGTCACTCTCATGAACATGGAAAATACATGTCATTTCAGCCGGGCCAAATGCAATTCATTGGCTTGCTGGAGTTCCTCAATTCTAGCCTGGATAAGCTCGTCGACACCCTTGCCGCAGGAGGCGACTGTTGGTTTAAGACTGCTCTTCGATACCGATAGTGAAAGTTCCAGGCTCGGCTTGTTCACCCGCAAAGGAATCCATCCTACGAGCATATAAATAATTTGGAAAATATTCTGAAACCCAGTTGCCATTAATTGAGGCCTTATATTCATCGCCGTTCCGCAAAGGCATTTCGCCAACAACTACACGCACGCAAACAACGTCTGTCTGGCGTTGTTTTGTTGAAGTCTCGGTGACTACCACGATCTGTGTTTGCGTCCCGATGTGCTGCTGCTCGCGGATGTCTTTGAGGCTTTTCGCCATACTATAACATGTGTGTACGAGCTTGACCGCGCGCATTACTTCCGATAGCTCGGTGTGGCTTGGGATGTGTTGCTTTCGAAAACAAAGACTGATTGATAGAGTTGGAACTGTTTACTGGCATTGACCAACATTTATTTATTCCAGTTATCCTTGGTTATTCACCGTTTGCAGCTCATGTGGCTGCAAAAGCAGCTACATTAGGGGCCGTCGGAACTGCTTCCGGGATGATCTGAAAATGGTGATTGGTGGACGAAGCAGTGTTGAGGCAGCTTGGAGAGCGCGCTAACGTCGATGTTGATATTGTGCTGCTTCTCAACCAATATCTGCGTGAGAACGGAGTTTCCAGATCGTCATATACGCTCCAAATTACTAGTAATCTACGCGAGAGCCACATAAAATTTTGCCTTTGGGACCACTCTGATATACCAATACTAAATCGAGGCCAGCATGGAACCAACGTCCATGGACGAGCAAACGCCAGGTCACTGGAAGCTACGTCACCGTCGGGGATGAAAACATCTAGAGACTTTGTTTCTGCTAGGAAGAAGTGAGATTGACCGAAACATCCACCGCGATGGAATTCTCTGTTAATTATATTGAACCAAAATTAATTCGGCCAGGAAAGAAAGACCTTGAGTGATATTCACCAAAGACACACGTGTCCCCGTAACAGCTATTGGGCAGCAAAAATAATAGAACTTTGAAGACACCAAGCAAATGCGTAATTTACATAGCTTTTGGTGAATGTAGTTGCAAGCCCCCGGCTTTCTCAGTTGATGGAGACATAAATATTCTAAGGTTTCGATCTTATGCTCTTCAAGATGATTCTTAATGTCATTAGGAACACAGTTTTTGAACTCTTCAAGTAACACAAGTTGTTTGATATTTTCATAATCATGTTCAACTTTCTTGGCTAAGCACCATCTCTCAAATAACTGCTCTTTTTCTCTAGCAAATTCGACATAAGTTTGTCCAGCTTCTTTTCTATAGTTTCTGAATTTTTGCCGATAAGCCTCAGGGACTAACGCATAACCCCTTAAGATGCACTCCTTAACCAAATCATAGTCAGAACTTTGCTGTACTGACAGGGATGCATAAATATCTCGGGCCTTGCCAAAAAGTACACATTGCAATAATTGAGTCCAATGCTCCCTTGGCCATTTCAAATTTTCAGCAACTTTTTCAAAATAAATAAAATATTTGTCTACTTCTTTTTCTCTAAAAGGGGCACTAACCTGATATTTCTTGTAATGTCAAAACTTGAATTTGTATGTGAAGTGGAAATGTGCTTTTCACTTGCCAGCTCAATTTCTTTCATTTTAATTTGAAATTCCCTTTCATCCTTCTCTTTTCAAATTGTAACTTTATCTTTCTCCCTCTCCTGTCTCTCTCTCTCCTCTTTCTCAAATTGTAATTTCATTTGTTTATCATTCTCTCTCTCTCTCTCTCTCTCTCTCTCTCTCTCTCTCAAATTGTAATTTCATTTGTTCTTTTTGTAATTGCATTTGTTTTTCCTCTTTCTGAAGCTTGAGCTTCCTTAACTCCAATTCCATCATGTATTTCATTTTTAATTCCATTACTTTTATGTCAGAGTCTGATACCGACATACTGACTGAAGCCAAAACACTTTTATCAAGAACATTCTTCTCTACCAAATATTGAATCAAAATGTTTTTAATTTCTTGTTTCGTCAAGGAAGCTTTTGCCTCATAAAGATTGTATTTTCTGGCAAGTTCAAGCAACTCATCTTTTTTCAAACTATCCAACTGCTCCTGAGTAGGACTAGAAAGAAAAGTCTCCACTTTTAATGACATTGTGAATGAAAGCCTGTTGTTTTCACTAAAGATTTCAAACAAAATGTAAAATAATACTTGGGATTTAAAAACTAGGGAATTTAAATTTCAAAAAACAATTTTCTGAAATATCTAGCCAAATTTCATATATCCCAGGGACGAGCAACCCCAATTTTCTTCTGTTACGTGTAGGCTCGTACAAATGTAACAAAAGAAAAGAGTGAAGTCAACAAGCTTTGTAAATTTTAACAAAATAATTTATTTCCCTAGAAAACAATGTAAAAAATATGAAATAGGAAATAGGACTTACGGTTTGTGAATATAATCCAAATATTATTCCTAAAGTTGAAAAATTATAAGTCCTATCACTAAACAGTTCTAACTGAATCCAGGTTCGAATCTCGATGAAATTCCAATATGGAGGAGATGACGTCAGATGAAGTTGTTGTACTTATGGCAACAGATCTTCATTGAATCACAGTTTATGTTTCCGTTCAGAATTCCAGAATATATTTCCACTGAATTTCTTTGTCCCAGAACTTTTTATAAAAAAGTACACTTGTTTAGTTTTTTAGAGAATAAATTATTAAATCCCAAAAAACAGATGAACTTCAAAAATAAAATCTGACATCAACAATAGAAACACCTTGTACCCTCAAGGTGTAAAGATATGACTGAATAAATTTAATACCAATTGGCTGTTTTAAGCCTCGATTTTAGATCACATGGTAGCTCACGTGACAGGCGACGTGACCGCTAATTTGAACAGCGCAATAAGAAAAATGCCATTTATCATATATGCAAGAATAACCCTATCTAAGAATCAAATTCTCACACTGAAAATAAAAAAAGAAAGGCTGTTACAATTCAGCTAACACATGGGCCGAAAATGACCTTGGTAATAGCCAATCGTACTCACCTGATGTTTACAAGATCTACGAATCAAGATGAACTAAAAATAGTGCTTAAGCAACGGTTACATTCTAATCGGGTCAAGCCAATTTTCCGAAAAGAGACTCAAATCGAATGAAAATTATCATTACAATAAAATGTAATGAAACAAAATTAAAATAAAAAAAGAATTTAAAACTAGCATACAAGTAATTAAATTACATATACGTAACAATAGAAGAACTTTTGTAACAGGATGAAGCCGCATTCGGGTTGAATTTTTGGCGAAGACACTGAAAACAGTTTCGTGTGTGAGGTGTTTCCTTGTAATGGAAATGATTGATGAATGAATCTGACGCCATAGTCGTGCGTATAAAAGTCCAACAATGGAGTAAACAAAATAATTCAAACCGAGTGCAACAACAGATATAAAGACATATTTTCCTAAATGGTATTAATCATAAGAAGATGTATCTTCATCAAGCAATCAAACAAGACTCAACATATGGAACTTGTAAGCACGTATGAGTGATACATGGATCTATTACCATCAATGACCAGTACATATAACTTATAAACAGGTATTAATAATGTAAGACTCTGTCACCAAGGGTGGTCAAAGTGTGGGATTTATAAACAAAAATATGAAAAATGTAAGATTCTGTCACCAAGAGTTATCAGTGTATAGAATTTGTACGGTATTATGAATAATGCATGTTTCGTCAATAGGTAAGATGCGTGTATTATTTTTTCACTTATTTGGCGATAGTGAACGATTTATTTCACTCATATAGTGAGACTTAATAATATTGATTCAAAAATAAAAACTATGTATCACGTGGCGTCCGGTTAATGATAAACATGTTGTTCCACAGCTCTCGCTCAATGATCAAGGAGTCACAACCCATGGTCAGCTTCTCCCAGTCTACCGAAGAATCTCATGAGATCCTCCTTATTGCCTATAGACCCGTTGGTCCCTAAGCTTTGGTTCCTCGCTTCGAGTAAACCAATACCGTCCTCTGAGCCAGATTTACCATCGACCCCATCATCCGAGTTACACTAAACCCCATCAAAACAGCTAAATCTACGAATACAGTTTACATTGCTATTGTGCGAGATTATTATTTTAATAGCCACGTTTGTACATGAATATGTGTTTTACAAGAATAATTTCACTGAATTATAAGAACTTGAACATTACTCATCCTTAAACACATGCAACGTATAATTTAATTCATTTTGTCTGTTCAATTATAAAAATGATTAACTTGAAACAGACTATATTCTGATAGCATGGCGTTATGGGAAGAGTCTGACTATCTGTACAAGAATAAATGCCCAAATATTCAGTGTATGAAATAATTCTATCACATTAAACCGATAGCAAAAAAAGAATTTTTATTTCATATAGCTCTGTAGCTGAAGATTGCCCCCGTAAAGTGGACAGCTTGTTTATTATGATTGCACAGCCAGAGAACTCGATGTAATCGGGCTTCTCGCTGCAGGAACTAGTTTATGCAGCCAGGAATAAAGCGAATCAGAGGTTTGCAATAGCTTATGCTAACATTAAACCATCCTTGGGCAACGCTGTACGCGGCAACAAAGCCAGAGTACATTTTCTTTAATATATTATGCATTGACATTAAGTACACACGATTCACTGTAATGCTACCGACGTGAGAAAATAATTGAAGTGGAACGCTGCAAGATGAAATCGTCAAGAAAACCGTTTGACTCATGAACATAAACGCATGTGCATTGTCGATGATGCTATATGCGGACCCGCTGTGGCAACAACCGTTGGCCTCGATGTGGCAGGACTTGTGGCTATGGCAACTATCATAGGTATGCCAATATGAACTGTTGTCGACCTATATCAGTGGCAACTGGCTACGTGTCCATTCCAAAATTCTCTCTGCAGCACAAAGCAGTCTCGGTACAATTGCCAATCTGTATTTGGTGGCCATCGAAGAGAAATGAGTATCTCGACGGAGATCGAAACTGTACTGGTCAAAATGGATAACTACTGAAGACTGTACGCAAATACAAAAGCGTGAGGTCTCAAATGCCCATTAAACAAAAAGTGCAGGAATTAGTCCTTGTATTTGTACCAAACAACAATGATTCTGTTTTTTTGGGGGGGGTGCAGTGACAGTATGATTCTTGTTTATTGCTCAGACTTTATAACAAATCTAAAGGTCAAAGACGATCAGATTTAGTTTTATTTGAATTTAACAGAGAACGACGATGGCAGATGGCAATGTAGATTTTAATTCAGTGTGTCAATTTTCTTTTGATGTAACGCTTCGTAAGATTGGACTATTTTCAGAAAAATAAGATCCCATTTTGGACATAGTTGTCGTTTTCAATCTAGGCGATAAGCATATATAATCGTTATATTGAAAAACTAAACTTGTATTTTGACATGAAACATTTATTTTTGGATACTGATTTTTACAGTTTGGTTGTACAAATACAATTGTGAAATTTGTAAAAGACTAATTCTGGTCAAAACCAAAGAATGGTAGTTTGGAGAGAGTGTTCATTTAAAACAGCTTTGAGTGACTACTCCCTTGATATTATACTGCCAAAATAAGCGGGTAATTATAACTCTAGATAAATAACAATACATCTAGTCTAGACAAAGTCGCCTTCTTAAAGCTATTTCCATTCAATTAACTGTAGTAATCAGGTATATACGAATCATACTAATGGATTCTACTCAGATATAGTAAAAACTTTGTCCAACTCTGGTAAGTACTCAGCTAGTAATTCCAAACTTGGTAGTCGGGTTATACCAGGCTGTAATGACTGTCAAGGAACTTTGCACGAAATGCTTGCCTAATGTGGCGTGATAACGGTAAACCTCGTCATGGTCCTCTCAGTAACAAAATGCGCCGAACTAGAACTCACTGTAAGCATGCTCTTATAATAGATTATGCAAGAAGGAAGAATTAAAACAGAGCAGAAACGCTTACAAATTAGAAAATTTAGACCAGCGTAAATTCTGGAAGCAAGTTAAACAAAATAATATGATAGCTTTCAACAGGCAACCAATTTGTATTGATAGGAACCATGTGGAGAAATAATTTGAAGCCTTAGTGTTAATATAGGATTAAATAAGGAGCATATTCTTTCCGCATTCAGACGACCGATCTAAGTCGTATTGAACTAATCACTTCTGTCAAATTATATTATCTGAGATTCAACGTGCCATAGCTAAAGAAAAGGAGGGCAAATATCCATGATCAGACTATTTTGTTTACATGTAGAACAATTTAAATTTTCAGATAGTAGATGTCATTTTCTTTTGATGACTTTATTTAATTGTATGTTTGTCGTTAACTTTGTTCCAGATGATTTCACAATAGTTACAATTACCCGCTACTGAAAAGTAAAATTAGTAACTTGACGGACAAAAGATAATTATAGACCTATATCTCTTACGACAATTATTTTTATATATAAAAATTTCAATGCATTACATAACAACGATGTGAAGTCACAATCTATGAGAATCAGTTTGGTTTTTTTAAAAAAACAAAACAACATTCAAAAGAATAATGTCTCTATGACTTCAAGGAACTGTCAACTATTATGTAGAACATGGCAGCCCTGTATTTTTAGACGCTAGTAAGACATTTGATAAAGTCAACCATTGGACTCTAAAACGTTGCTTGATATTCAAATACCCGTCTACTTAATTCATACTCTAGTTAATCGGTATGGCAAACAGTTGAACTATATGCGATGGGGAATTGTATCTTGAAATCTCTGTGGAACTATTGCATACGTTTAAATTCTTGGATTATAGATGGATGGAACAAATTACTCTTTAAATATCTTATATATAATTTCATCCTTAACAATGCTGGAAACAGTCCGTTGTTTTAGATGTGTCTGTGCATAATATATATATATATATATATATATATATATATATATATATATAAATTTTAGATATATGGACTAGGCAGTTTGAAATAAAGAATTAAAGAAATCTTATCTTGTCTTGTATTGTCTCGTCTCGTCTCGTCTTGTCTCGTCTCTTCTCATCTCATCTCGTCTCATCTCATCCTACTTTATTGTTGTCTCTTTCGACACGGGATGGGTGGGGTTGTTGCTGTTTTGTTTTTAATCTTGATTATCGTTTCATGTTATATGAATGTATAAAGGTCCAGAGTATTCCAACCAATCTAAAGGAGACCGTATAATATTCATATCTATCTGTTTTGCATTTTGTCATCTTTTATTTATTCTCTCTCTCTCTCTCTCTCTCTCTCTCTCTCTCTCTCTCTCTCATAACCGACATCATCATCATCATATTCTTCTTCTGTCTAGACAAATCGAAAGAAGGACAGAAAGGTACAGAGAAAGAGAGAAGAAATAGAAAGGAACACAGATGTTTTACACGAAAAAGCATATGTTTTAAATAATCCTGTCTTTCTTTACCTGGAACATCTGTAATTAACGTATCTTCCTCTTACAAGATGTATGCATGCGTATTCGACTGATTATATTAATATTGCACTGGTTGAAAAGAATACAGTTGCTTATGTTTTAAAGATGAGAATAGACGTTATGGAGAATACATCATTAATAAAAAGCACTTGGATGGACAAATTAAGGTCGGATCCGCATGTTCTATCACTTTCAGTTCTCTTTTATAATATGGCCTGATATAAATTCCTTATTATTATAATAAATAAATAAATAAACAACATAGTTCTAATTTGTCATAGGAGTCACACTATTGACGTCTTCACATTTACTCGTCGTTAAAGACTTAAATGAGATCGTTACATTGCTTGAATGTTAAGCTTGGAATCTTTTAATTGTGTACGGATGTCTTTGTTTTGCTTTCTCCTTTTCTTTTCTGAATATTGCTATACATCCTGTCCTATTGTGCGTCCGTTTTGTACGTAGGTAATGTCTTACAGCTTCTCCTCCACGCTATCATCATCGTCGTCGTCGTCATCGTCGTCTCAGAATTTGGATCAATGAAATTGTGAACCTGCGGAGAAATAAGTAAAGTGGATAGGGACAGAGGTAATCGCTGACAGAAATGCTGACTGACTATATTGGACTAGTTCAATTTATATTATTTCATTGCAAAGAAAATGACGGACCTGTTGCAAGTTGCCTGAGTTCAGGCTTGATCTATCGTCATAAATTTAAAATTGAAACTCCTTCTCTATATGAATTATTGTGTACCAACAGCAAAGCAGAATTAGTAACAACAACAACAAGATAATAATAATAATAATAATCATCATCATCATCATCATCATCATCATCATCATCATGAAAGCAGTTCAGACAGATCAACGTGAGAGCATGAGTAGATAGGTTGGTATTTATTCTTTCTAAATTAAGATTGCTAAAGACTATTTATTTTCAATTACCGAAACTGCATTTAAATATAGTAAAAATAATGAGAACTTGAATACGGCAATAGACCGGAAACGTATAAAAACAATAATAAATACTTTACAATTATCGAACGTTTGTTAATGCCAAATTATCCTTCAAGCCTTTCAAAGTGAAATTTTCACGCTCAGCATTCCCGACGTCACCACGAAAATCTTGCATGCTGCAGTCCATGCATATATTAAGGGCATTGACGACAGTATGTAAACAGCTCTATAAATTTGGCAATCGATAAAAAGGAAGTCGATATAAACCCTTTCCTCTCTGATGCAGATTCCACGATTCCATGGTATCTTTACTGATTATCAAAACGTGCAAAAGCAATGACCAATCAACCAGCCAACCAGCAACCCTACCACAATCGCTTTTTTTCTTCTTCATGTAACTAATTTTCAACGCTCTTTAACCGGTCGTATCTCATGGGTGGTAAACGTGTCATTAGTAAGAGTTGAATGGCATTGTGGATAACAATCCCACTTTTATAGGGCAATAATTTCGGGGTGGCCATTCATGGTTAGCTCTCTAATTTGAGAAGATAAAATGTTTTCCATACCGGTGTATCAGATTTTTAAAGTTTCCGGAGTAAAGTTGAAAAGTTGTATGTGTGTCCAACATACGATCAGATTCTGGAAAGCGTGACAACAAAGCAAGTCTGGATCTGTTGATGAACACACACACACACACACACACACACACACACGGTTCAAGTATTCTGTGTCATAAAGAAGATGTATAGCATTAATACCTCGACCTTCAGGCTAACCTTCAAGAACGGGGACTTTGCCAGTGCAAACTTTCTTTCATCAAATTTAAGGAGCGGCTGAACTGATATTTTTGTAGGGAAAAAAAGATGAGTAATGGAGTTGCTTTTGTCATCCTTTAATTTGGTTTCCATGTCAATGTAAAATTCTGAAATAAAAGAAGAAAAAATAATTTAGTTTGTAGAAAAGAAATATTTCTTGATTTAAAAAAATATATATATTTGTAGCCACACCGTGCACGCCTAAACTATTTAAATTGTATCTTTTATTATGTATAACTAATTTTTGTCCATGATTAAGAGATGTGGAGTTTTGCCTATCTGACTTTTATCATGCTTGGATTCAGTTCATAATACTGTACGTTCCTCTTGCATTTTCATTTTATAACTTTGATAATTAAATTATTTGTTAAGATTTACAAAACTTGTTGGTTTTGCTCTTTCCATTACCTACTTTATGACCATAGATTCTTAACAATAGAAGTACATTATATAACGTTCAGACAGAGAACAAATGAGCCCCTGAAAATCGTAGAATGAATCGCAGTTTTACAACCAAATACATATACTTAACACATTCACATACGGTAGTAAATAACTAAAATATTACATGTGGGTCTTTTTGCTTCCGAAAGTTGGATTTTGCCATATAT